>VJMY01001258.1:0-15731 GCA_009869795.1 Neelides sp. FZ-2019 | reverse complement strand
GCCTGTTAGCTTTATCATCATTGATGTTCATCTTCTCGTGTGGCTTTTTAGACATTTTGGTTTCTTTCCCTTTTAAGCTGATTGATTGGACCACTCAGAAAATTTTCACAAAGAATGAGGAATAAAATATTATACAAGATGCATCACAAGCGAGCCTTAAACAGACCTTGGAAAGCTCAGTTATTCTGTATGGTTTATATTTAATAATTTGAATTTTTGAACTTAAAGAAAAATCATTCAGTGTTATAATATATTGAAATATTTTAGTACACATATCAACTGATTATTGCCTTCTTTAAAAATTTTAATTTAAATCACAAGCAACTCAAGTCCTCAAGTATCATGTTGCTTGTTTGAACTAGGCTAGATTACTAACACTATTGGATTTGCTAGTTGAAAAACAAGAGTCTCTCGTTTCTAATTTATGTAATGTATGTAAATTATCTTCCAAGTTTCATGAAGTAAAATGAGAATAAGTTTAATGGCGTTTTGTGTAGATAAATAGTGAGGATAAGATTCTGATAAACTTAAGAATTTTTATTAAAAATTTTTTAATAATTTAAAATATCAAGCTTTATGGTTGATGCTGATATTAATTCAGAAATCTCAATTTTTACTTTTTTGCTTCTTGAAATAATGCATTGATAGAATGTGGATGCATGCATGAGGATGATTTCCAATTCACCCACAGTGAACAAGTGCTGTCTTACTCTTTCAATTAAAAGATTTGTTTTGTAGCGAAGAAGTATTTTTATTTAATCCAACCGCATTAATATTATTAAAATACAATGTTGATAAAAAAAGTAATTTATATAATGTATTGTATAAATATTTAAAAAACATATTGTATTTTAATATCAACTGATCTGATCAATTATTGCGACAGTTCCATGTTGATGCATAATAATTAGGTATTCTACTATTATCCATTATGCTGCTTCATATTCGATTTGGTTCAAAGACCAAATTTAACATTATAACTTTAACCATTGTTAATACTATAATATATTTTATTCAAATTATCATTCATCAGTAATGACTAATGACAAATGAAACGAAGCCTTGAATCTGTATCCGTATTATATTTATACACAAAAGAAAAGATATTCTCTAAAGCTTTATCTTCATTCAAGCATGTATCATTCATATGCTTAATAAAGTTTAATAAGATAAGTGCATCGAAGTATGATGCATACCAATGTTATTGAATTCAATAATATGCGTGGTTCTGATTCACATGTACTTTTGTTTAATCAGACCTTCCTTAATGCTAAATTTAATGTAAACTCTGAAAAGATCTTCCCACCATTAAAGCTAACGTTAAAGATAAACAGTGCTTTAGTCATGGAAACCCTCACATAGGCGCTTAAAGTTATTTAGTGCACGCGGTGTGTATAGTGTCTGTTCTTCATTTTGATTCGTTGGCACGTTGGTTTACGTTCATCTCTCAACAATACCTCCAGTCTTTACTCGAGTTTCATTCTCATTCTGTCAGGAACCGTTGAACTTACACTTTGCCAAAACTCAAAACAGAGCTCATCATGAGACAAGGTACGTTGAAGTTTTATACAAATTGTAACACTTCTTTATATTTTAAGCACCCACTATTGTGAACACATTTTTAATTCCTTGCTAAAATCTTCTTACTTTCTTAATTCTCAAAACTGATGCAAAATTATTTCTTATTTTCATTTTACTTATTGCTTATGAAGTGGCAAACCATATATAATAAGTTGTTCTTTAATGAAATTATATAGAATAATCTTGAATTTTAATTAATACGAAATATTATGCTAATTTAACTTAGTGTTCCGCAACTTTATAGCTTTTTTATTGTTTTATTACCCCAAATAATAAAGAATATGACATTTCACGTTCTTGGTATTACAAAAGAGGTAGATTATAATTACGATGAATTAAATTTATAACGCCATATATAACATAAAACATTCCATTTCATAATTTCTTACACTATTTTTATTGTCCTGATCAAAGCTAATATTATTTTCAACTTTAAGAGAAAGTTAAGATAATAATTTAAATCAAAATATTTTTCACTATACGATAATACTTATTGCTAGTACTTATCATTATAGTAGAGAATTAAATCATATTTACATTTGGAATTATGATGTGAATAACGTTTACTTTTATTATATATTTATCATTTATTAACAAATTAAAAAATTCTTAGTTTTGATCTTTAATATGTTCTCTTGATCATTATGTACTGTGGCTACAAAGATCTCCGCCTGACCTTTTTTATTTTCATGAAAATGTGAGAAAAATTATCCTGGAATCGCTAAAGTGTTAACTATTGCATAATAATTGATCAAATTATACTTTTCTTCATAAAAATCATATTCGTGAATTTATTATAAACATTTTGCTAATATGCGAGATTCCAAGGTACCATGAAAATAAAAAAGGTCAGGCTGAGATCTTTGTAAGCCACAGAACATATATAATTCGCATATGCGAAAATAGGAAACATTTTTATTATAGCGCTTTATAATACATGCATCTTGTAAGTTTTTTGTGTCAATGGCGTCAATATCAAAAATCTGATCATGATATTTCAATTAAATCTGTGCTTGGTTTGTCCAATTACGTAGAATATATTTGCCCATTATATACCTCAATAATGGTCATTTTATTATCTTTATTTCTCCTTAATGTCTATCATTAACCCTCTTCTTGTCTCAAAATGAATATATTGAAATAATTTAATTTAAAAAATAATTTAATTGATAAGAGGATGTTAAAGCGAACAATTAATTTAATTAATGGTGAGGGATTCAATTTTCAACATTTTTTACCCTAAAGTAATAACTTACAAGTGAATGATTATTAAAGCAAAAAAAATATATTCTTGAATATTTCTACGAAGAGAAGAATGAGCAGGTTTCCAATTTGACGAGGCCTTTCTGATTATTCATTTTTTGAGCTTTCATTCCTGAGCATAATGAAACATGATATAAGGCCATGCAGACGCCTTGCGTCATTCTTAATTTTTGACAGAAGACGAGAGATAAATCATACAATTCAAATATTCTTAATTTAATGGCAGAGAACCGTTAAAAAAGGTCATCATGTTCTACGAGGAGGATCGATCAGTTCAAAAAACCTAAGTGCGAAGAAAATTTTGCCAATTTAATTTTTTTTCTTATTAAAAAATTGGCTGGGAGAGAAAAGTGATTCGAAAATCTCCATTAGATTTCCATATGGGTGAACTATTCTTAGAATGCAAATGTTGCAGGAAGGACTCATTCATCAGTTTCCTCAGGGCGGATTCACTACATAAAAAGTGAATAAAAATAGGTAAAAACATATCGAGAGCTTCATTTTGGCCAATTTTCCATCAACTCCACAAATCATGATTTCATGACAAGGTAGCGTTGCGGATCGCTTTACTTTTTATTATCATCGTTTCACCCTGGGTCTCTCACAAGTGCAAAAAGTCGTGCTCATAATACCAATGTGTCAAAAAGTCCCTGGTTGTTGGATCCTCCAAGAGCGAACAATAATAATAATAAATGACAAGGTGACCCTACGTGCTCGCAGCTTCCTTTTCTCTCATCCATTTTCCGAGTACGTGTTCAAAAATCCATGAAGTTCCTTTTGAAAGAATAATTTCACAGATTAAACTCACAAGGTCACCAATTCATAAAACTCAGGACTAAGCAGCATCTTTTTGTGAGTTTTGACTAATCAACCAAGGTTTAACCCAAAAGTATTTCTCTCTATTTATATTTATTTAACGTATGGTTTCTGGTTTCCCTCAAGTCAGAATGAGTGAAGTCAGAAGCATCGCGTCTCAAATTCATTTGCTTAATTAACCTCCTGGTTCGTGAGACTCATGACAGAATGCTTGACACACGCGATAAGTATTTTTTCCCATTAAGAGGACGACAATTAACTCGATTCTTGGTATATGATGGCAATGAGCGTAATTATGAATCTTGGCCTTTGCCAATAAGCTCAAGTTTAGTTTGGTAATCTTGAACTTTAAATTCTAATTAGGTTCATATACTACTTGGCAGTTCTTTTAGGAATCAACGTCTTATCTTACAATTATAGGTTGGTTGAGTCAGGTAGAATCATTAAATCCTATTGCTTATTCAGAAATTCTTCGAACTTATGACAATGACACTTGAACATTAAATATGAAATTATTGTTGAGGTTGAGTAATGAATATTCTTGGGTATGTAACCTAATATTTGTATACAAATATGGACCATTCTATTAGTATTAAATATTTACTCGTAAGTTCTCACATTTGAATAACAAGGATGTAAAAAATTACCTACTTTTTTAACTGTTAAAGGTTAACAATTTTCGTGTGCTTGGCATTCTTAAGTTTATGACATCACAAAATTTAATATTTCCAGGAACGTACCACTAATTTGACGTTAGAGAAAGATTTGGTATGCCTATATAATAATAAGTTTAATAAGCTTCGAAGAAAGGGGAGGTCTTTGAATATTTTAACTTCTTACGTATAATACTGAAAACATGTTATGCATCATTACTAATAATATGATCTAAATACTTTCTTTTTAACTATTTAGGTACTTTATCTACAATTTAAAAATACTTATACATATTAATACAGCAATACAATGCAATATAGGCTTTATGACCATTCATAAAATCAAAATGTCAAATTCATAAATCCACCATTGATTATTTTATAATTTTATTTACTAATTCAAATAAAAGATAATAAATACTTGAATACTTATGTTACTTCAAATATTTTTAGAATTAAAAGACACAACTAACTAACTTTTATACATTTGTATACAAAATGATTCTTATCTGCCTTTATTTAAACCCTTTGTTAAATTTTTTATAAAATAATTATATAATGAATGACTTTTATTAAATTTTATTTATAATTTGTTAAAATCCTCAATTATTTGTTAATCAAAATGTTAATTATAATAGGGCTTATTGGACTATGTCTCTTTTCAATCATTTTGATTGTTCGAAGCGACGAGGAAGGGAGTTTGAGGGCCATTTCCGAAGCCAACAATAAATTCACAAACAGCTTCTATGAGGTAAGAATTGAAATTTTTTAAATTTCTTTCAGTATGAAATGTTAGAATATTAAGAATGTTAAGTAAAAATAAAATATTCCATCAATGAACATTTTTATTTATTTCCTTTTAATAGGCTTTAAGGAAATCGGACAAGGAATCCGAAAACCTGATCTTTTCACCTTACAGTCTCAGCGCGGTGATCGCTATGGTCAAAGCGGGAGCTGGAGGAAAGACAGCCAATGAAATCCAGACAACCATGAACTTCCCTCCTGACGAAATGCTGTTTAAGGGATACAAGTCACTCATGTCGACTCTTAAGGTAATTAATCCTTTCGCATCCATCAGAAACAGAAGCAAATTAGTTGGCATTGAGAAAAAACCCTCTAGCATCCCTTGACCATAAACTTCAACATTGTTTAGCATCCGGATTTTCTCACACTTCCCCTCGTGTGAAAATGTGTCGTAATGTTTGCTAATAAATACGAATTCTTGGCAGTTAAGTCTCTCAAGGGAATTCTAATGTAAAATGAAGTGACGGAGGAGAAAGCCGGTATTCCAACTCTCCTCATTCCATTACTTTTAAATAATATTCGCATCCTAATCAGATTACTTAACATTGAAATCAAAACTTCAAGGCAGCTCCTTTTTGAACTTCTTTTAACTTCATAATGGCCCGTGAAAATTCGCAGAGTCTGTGTGGAAGTCAAATACATTATTCATACAAATAGGATTCCCAATGGTAAATTCCTTCCCCTCCTTTTCTTAATGACTTTTTTCTCATCATGGCATCAATCCTTATGTATAATTTAAATATATTTTATTCTCAACAGTCAAATGAGGATTTCACACTGGAAACCGCCAACAAAGTCTACACCAACATTGGGTTCAAGCTCAAGTCATCGTTCCAAGATGTCCTTCAAAATTCATTCGACACGAAGCCAGAACAATTGGACTTTTCCAAAGCCGCTGCTTCGGCCCAAACCATCAATTCATGGGTGGAGCAGATGACTCATGATAAAATCAAAGATCTCGTAGAAGCCTGTAAAAACCATTTATTTAATTCTCAATGAACTTTTAGCCTTAAATGTATAATAAATTAAACTCCAACTCCGCCTAACTCTTTTCGCTCTTCCTTTGAAGCCGAGCTGAGTGATGCCACAAAACTCGTCCTCGTCAACGCAATCTACTTCAAAGGATTATGGAAGAACAAGTTTAATCCCAATCTGACCAAGATGGCTCCCTTCTATCTCTCCCAAAGCCAGAGCGTCAACGTCCAAATGATGAAGATTGAGACGGATATGCCATATTGGGATTTTACAAGCGATTTGGATGCTAAGGCAGTCGCCATTCCTTATAAGGTGCCCCGCATTAGTCCGATATGTTTGATTTACCTTTGCCCTCTTGACTTCGCCACCTTTGAGCGTCTCACCATGACTGTTTGTTCCTTTCTTATAGGGAGATCGACTCAGCCTTGTGATTCTCCTTCCGAATCAACGTGACGGACTTGCCACACTCGAAGACCGCCTCAGAAACTACAACTTGTCGGACATTCCGGCTCGAATGCAAGAGAAGAAAATTGCCCTTCTCCTCCCCAAATTCCGCCTTGAGTCTAAAATTGAACTCAAAGAGCCACTTACCAAGGTACTTATTTTCTATGTCTTTCTCGCTTTCCAAATCTCATTTCTTCATCACCGACTTTACGGACTCCAACCATATTTATGTGTTTAAGCTTCTATTTAAATGTAAATACGAAACTCTATATGCATTAACTCAACATTAAATAACGATAAGTTCTCAAGAAAAGAATAGACACAGAGAGAAAATGAATGTTTTATAGTGAGAGAATGAGAAAAGAAAGGATTCTTAATATTGACATATTGGCTAATATTGATGGTATTTATTTGATTACACTTGTAGATGGGAATGGGCTCAATGTTTGATGAGCATGAGGCGAATTTGAGCGGAATCCCGGAATCAGCCGAGCAGCTGTATGTCTCAAAGGCCATCCAGAAGGCATTCATTGAAATTAATGAAGAGGGAAGTGAAGCAGCTGCGGCGACAGGTTCGTACATTCTTCTTCTATATTTACTTAATCTTATTGTCATCCTCACTCTGTCTCACTCCGTCAGCAAGTAGTGACTCTGTCAACTGGCCCACTCTATTATATGTAAAAGACTATACTAACTTAAAGAATAACATTCAAGGAGTTTTCCTTTCCTCTCAACTCTTCCGGCTTCAGAAGACCCCTATCGCTGTCATTATTGTCTCTCACTCTCTCTCTAATAATTCCAATTTCCCATTAGAATGAAACACAAACACATGACACATTTATGGGTGGCGCTCAAACTGCCTCTTGCTTAAAAATAAATTTTATGCTAATTTTATGTTTGTGTACAGATCCTTGCTTGTCGTATGAGTATGTGTATATTTGAGAGGCTTGCAAAAAATACTAAGCACTCTTAAGAGACTTGTAAGACATTTGGCATGAAATTACTTATCTCAAGTTTATATATATGACATTTTCTCTGAACGTGAGAGGATGGAAATGGGAATAAACGTGACTAATTAAATTTCTGAATGTTCTATGAGAACTTTTCTGCGAATGAAGAATAGGCTTAATTAGGCGTAAGTCTAATAAAATATTCTCTAATATGGGAAAGATCTTTCAAGGTGTTTTCTACTTTGTAGTTTTAATAATTGCTAAGTGAAGTGAGCCGATGAAGGTTCACCCTCTCATTACCATAATTTCTTATCTTTATGGAATATATTACATAACGCATGAAATACGTTCCTTATTTATTTTCATCTGTCAGGCAAAAAACGGCATTTAAATACAGAATGAACATAAACATAATGCAAATTGTTTTTGCACAGCCCAAGCTGCTCGTATTTGGGTAAAGCACGAAAAGGATTTTACTTTTGTGTATTTAGATGAGTGCGATTTTTATGCTTTCTTCCCACATGAATTTCAGCAAGACATTATCTAACTCTTTAATCCCTTACTTTAATTGTTCTTTAGTTTTGATAAAACATAAAATACTTATATGCAAATTGTATTCAATGTACTACATAGCCTTTAAAATTTTCAGAAAATGTAGGACGCAAAAAACGCTCAGCGAATTACCCGATTGAGTTTAAAATAAATAAGCCGTTTTACTATAAAATTATTACAAGAAATCTGCTCCTTGATCACAAAAATCAGATATTGTCATATAATATAATCTTTTCGGGGAAATTAATTACACTTTCAACAATATTAATTAAGGATGAACTGTGATAACTTTGTAAAATTGACTGAACTTAATGTTAGCTTACAAATTACAAATACAATCGCAAAAATATAATACTTAAAGTTAGGTTTCCTAAATATGGGGAATTTATTCTGTGATATGTTAATGGGTATTCTAAAGAGAAACAATAGATAAAAATGTCGTTAAACTCGGAAAAATCTTTAAATCAATACAATTATTGGAAAGTTCAATTTTTATTTCAAGTTAATTTGCATTAAGATTAATACAATAATGTTTGGGTGTTAATATGTAATTATACGTGTACCTAATATAGTTCTCCAATTAAATAGGCTAGCATATTAGAATGAAAAATGGGAATAGGTAATGCAATTTTTAGTTTGCTTTGCAACATGGTTAATTTGGATATTATGTATTTATAAGGTACACTAATTCTTTGAAATATTCAAATAAATTAATTGTATTTATTCATATACTCATTTATTTTATAATACAGGGTCCCAATGATGTATCCTGGGGTATTGGTTCACCCACTTTCGATTATCTCAGAAACTCGTGACATATACCAATCGAAAGAACATCAAAATCTGCATTAGAGATTATAAAAATCCAGGCTCCTTGGTTAAAGTTCAAATTATTTGTGAGGGTGAAATGAGAAACTTGAAAGAAATGGGCTATAAATTTCTTTCAGTTCGCACCCAGTCTGAATTTTAAAACTTGGGAAAAAAACTTATTAAGTTTGTCAAATTCCATTAATTAATAAAAATAACTGAAAAAATGAGCCGATAATCAAATGAAATTATCTTGGAAGGTCCAATAAAGAAAAAAAAAAGTTCGGCTACTCTGGCTTTTGAACCAAGGCTATTTGAATTGAAATCAACAGAATTCAATTCACCCTCACAAATAATTTGAACGTTGACCTAGGAGCTTAGATTTTTAATTTCTGATGTAAATTTTATTCCTCTTAGATTAGTATAAGTCACGAGTTTCTGAGATGACCAGAAGTGGGTGAACGAATACCGCAGGATACTTCATTGGGACCCTGTATATATAAACTTTTTAAAATTATACTTCATTATCAGTCGCAATAATAGGACTTGCAGCTTTCTTACCTGAAACAGGAGATTTTTACTCTTTCAATGTTTCTCATCTGTTTACGTTTTTTGTTTTAGAAAAAAAATTCAAAGTCAATTTTGTTTTTGGGGGGCATTCGAGGAAAATAAAATCTTACTTTAAACTTGCTTTAAACCATTATTCTGCGGTTGAAATTAATTTTTTCTTTATTGGGAATACTACGATGCTATTCAATTTCATTTATATTTAGTAATAAAAAATTTAAGTGCAAAACGCAGTAAATTAGAACGCATCATGACATGGAATAGGCATTATATTCAAATTTTATGAGTGATAAAGGGACAATTAGGCAATTATTAATCCTCAATTATGTTCAATTATACATTTTTATGCTACAGATAAAATTTGCAAAAGAATGAACCTTGCAAGCTGTAGTTTGAGTTTTGCAACCCATAGCAAATTATTTAATTTAACAATAGACCCTGCTTGCATGTTTCACTTTTCCTTAATTGCCTTATAAAAAAGTATTTAATCTTGTGCACAAGTAAAATTTATTTTTTGATATAAGAACTTGTGATAAAAAGTAAAAAAAAGACGAAAATACGAAATACCGTACTTTTCTTTTTGCGCGGTGCTAGGGTAAAATACATTATACATGTATTATCATAGGGAATACGCTCAAATAACTAACTGTAACTATACAAATCAATGTTTGATGAAATGATACATTTTTTAAAAGAAAATTTAATCATAACAACAAAAAGAGAAAAAAAAATTTTAATTTTCAAAAATGTATCATTTCATCAAACATTGATTTGTATAGTGAATTTTTCCTAGCCCCGCGCAAAAAGAAAAGCACGGTACAAGTAATTTAACGTTAAGAGCTTAAAATCCAATAAATAAATTTTAATAAAACTAAATAATTAATTATTTCTTTAAAAGCAAAAGATTGGAATGTCATTCTATCGTTCTATTTATTATGCGATACATGTACAAGGAGCAATTTTGGAATTTTATTCCACCAGGTTTCCAATTGACATTGAAAAGTGGGTTCTTTGGACCGAGGTTGGAGGTAAATAAGCCCTTCTTGGCCTTCATCTCTGAACATAGCACGAAGAACATCCTCTTCTTCACGACTGTCTCAGATCCTACCAAAGAGCCAGTTCACACAAGGGCCATGCAAAAAAGTCTTCAAGGAACCCCTGGCTCTTCACATACTTCACAACACACTTCGAAAGCGACTTCCAACACGATTCCTCACTTCCTCCTCTTTGCCTCCTTGCCTCTCTTCCTTCGCTTCTAAAATCCATTCTCTCTCACCTTCTATCCAACACTTATATACTTAAATCATCATTACTTTCCAACATGGCATTTTTTGGAAACTTGGCCTTTGAAAACAAACTGAAAATGAATGCATCATGCTTCATGCATGTATGTTAATATATACAAAAAAGGCTGATCATACTTGTTAATTGAAATGTTAATTTATATATATAAAACCAGTTACAATAAAGCTTTAAATACATTTTAAATTTTTGCGAACTCAAATCTTTTATCAAAATATGACAATTTTTGTTAGTTTTCTCATTATGTGTACCTAACATTAAATGAATGGCAATTTGCATTGTACATTTAAAATATAAAAGTAGATAAATTGAAATTAACGATTTTATTGAAGTATATAGTGCTTAAATGTTCGAAAAAAGTCATGATTATTATGGAAGTATCGTTTTATGAATATAAACCATGGATGTCCTATTTTATTAAGTTGGTTTCAATGAAACGCTATGGTCATTTGAAAACTGCACAAAAATTCAAAAAAAAAACATTTAATTTGTCAAAATACTTGGAGAAAATGGAAAATTTTTTAGATTGCCATGCCAATTTCTATTTTACGATATTATAGTTCAATGCAGTTTTCAAATAAGCATAGTGTTTAGCGACAAACTCTTAATAAAAAAATCCTCTGCAAATGACAATGATGATTTGATGATAGAAAAAGAGGTTTTATAAGAATTTATGTAATATTTAAAAAATAACTCTAAAACAAAACTTTCACTCCAGTCACCTCCTTTTCCTCATTCATTCATTCATTCAGTTGTAAAAATTCTTTGATTATGATTTTCCTCTGTCAAAATAATTTAAAAGGCTGTTATTTTCTTGATTATATATAAATAAATATTTATGCCAATTGAATAATATTAACGTGTTAATTATGTACCTATACTTAACTCATTAAAAAATTAATATCAATAAAGCTTTGTTTGTCTTTTAAATGTTTTTAATATATTCGTTTCTTACAAAAAAAGATCGCTTTTAATTTTATTTCTTATGTATTTATTTGTGATATAACGTACCTAGTTTTAAATGCTAATTGTATAGATATAAGGTATATTTATATAATATAAGGTAACGTTTCTTTTAATTGTATTATGTATATTGCAATACATTAAAGAAAAATTTTAGGATTCCCAAAAATTCAATAATTGTCTCGTATTTTTGATTTAAATGAACAATTATAAATGATAATGTTGGATTTTATTCTACCAGGTTATGGACTAGTGTCTGTAAGTGCAATTTATAATTTTAATAAAACGGTGGTGGATGTGGACAAACCATCTTGGCTTTCATTCGCGAACATAATACTGGGAACATCCTCTTTCTAACTTCAGTAACAGATCCGACTATAGAACCCAAGCAAACAACTGAAATTGAAACCCACATTCTTATATGGATTCTACAAAGAACTTTGAGAACAATAATGCGAATTTCATTTCACTCTCTCTATTCATTCTTTGTGCCTTGCCTTTCTTTCTTTAACTCGACTTCTAACAATATCTAAATTTTCAATCCTTTTAATGCATTAATTAATTAATCATTGCAAATGTCATAATTTTTGTTTAGAAATAAGTAGTTTCTTATCGTTTTGTCGAATTTCCTTTTCTTCTTTTCAGCTTTTCGAAAAGGCAGGCTACTTTCTTCAGTTTACCAATTTAATGTTGTTCATCCATTTATTGCAATCGTGTACTTTCATGGATCTTCTTCTAGAATCAAGTCTCTCTCATTATTTCTCACTACTGTGGGGAAAAAATCTTTTAATTAAAAACCCTCAGCTTCCAACTTTCTCTTTAAATTGTTCTTTAAGTTGTTCATATAAAATACTTATGTATTAATTAAATTCAGTGATTTTAATGAATTATCATGCAGTAACTGTTAAGTCAGAAACCTAAAGTATTTATCCATAACAAAAATCTCGGTACTGTAATACTTTTTAATAATGCTTTAAAAATTATAAAATTTTTAGTTAATCTTTATAGAATATATCATCTTGCGAAAGGACATAATGCTTTAAACATTGTATCAAAATATCCGTTCTATTTATTATTTTGTTTTTGTTTTATTATACAAATATTATCTAAAGCCGTTTGATTGTTTTGAGTTCAGTATGGTTTAAACGTTTAAGCTAATAAATCTCTTTATATAATTTAGGTATATAATTTGTAAATTAACACATTTCTAGTATATTTAAGCACAACTCGACTTAAAAAATTAATTTGATTTTTAAATGTAAATATTAAATGCTGAAATTTTAACTGAATAAATTATAAATTTTGACATTGAAGTTTAAATTTAGTTGTCAAAAATAATAATTATTGTTAATATATGAAGAGAAATAGTTTGCATAAAAGTTTCAAAAAATCAAGCTGAGGTGATGGGGGTCTTTATGAACGATTTCGTTTAGACATAAAAATGTATGTTTTTTTTATTATTGTATTATCTAGATTTTAGTCGTACGTCGTTTTAAACGGAAATGTTGGTATTGTTCAAGAAAGCAAATGTATTGTAAAAAAAATTAGTTAGTAAAATATGCTATTGCTGGTGATGCGTGCTTCAAAAACAACGGACATTGATATCAAATTATGTAAACTATTTGTATACCTATTTTAATATTTATATAAATGAAGTTTTATAATATTGTTGGTTTATCCGTTCATTTTTAATGAGCTTTTTTTATTTTTATTTGAAATTCTGAAATCGAATTTTTAGCTGAGAAATTAATCGAAATGTCATGAATAATTGATTTAGCATTAAATTCGTAATATTTTTTATGAATTTGATCTTCTAGGATTCACGTTTGTGACTTATAGCTTCATTAAAAGGGATCAACCGATCAAATTTGAAGTTAATCGCCCTATAATTGCCTTTATTCACGATAAGTATTCAAACTCAATTTACTTTTTATATCGACTGATGGATTTTCCAGCAACACAACATTCTAAAACCAAATAAAAATTAACAAGTTGTGCATTAAATAAAAATTAGGTTTTTATACTAATTGTTATTGATTTGATAAGATGAAAAAGTCATTTCATTTATAAATGGCAGTGTGTTTAAATGAATGTGTAAAAACATTATATATTTAATTAAAATCTAACAAGAAATTAATTGAATAAAAAGCATTGAGATCATTTAAAAATAACTTTTTGTAAGAGTAAGTATCATAATAAAATTAATTTCATTTCATAATAAAGATGCATTAATGCATTAAAGATGTATGATTTACAATAATAATTAACTTATTAATATATTAATATTAATCTTATTAACAGGGATAGGAAGTTCATGTATTTACATATTTTTTATTAAGGCAAATTGAACTTTGGTGTTTTAGCTACTTATCTTCCATGACCTGAAAACCGCAGAGTTTTTACATATTTTCACATATTTTATAAATATTTCGGAGTTTTTACTGTTAAAACTGGGAAATTTACTGTTAAAATTGCTTAAGAATCAAATTTTTTTTACCAAGCACTAGATATTATTAAGAAATTATTAACCTACTAAATATTTTGAAAAAATTAAATTCATATAAATAATATTAAAATTTTTAATTATATAGTTTATCTTTAATTAAGACATTTAAAAATAATCTTTATATTAGATATTATTGATAAAATTTCAGCCTTACACTAGATATTCATTTTTTACATACATATTTTCTGATTTTTTATACATAAAGTTCCTAGCCCTGCTTATTAATTAATCATCTTATTCTTGTTCTATTTTTCAGTATTAACTATAACTAATAATGAGATCTTAACAATTTATTAATGGCATTTATAATTTAACAATTTAACAATTATTATGAATTTGATATTTAATAGCCCTTCAAATTTCAATAAAAATTAATAAGCCGAAGAGTCCGTTTTTTGAAGTGGATCACCCTGCAATTGCCTATATCCAGGATAACTATTCTAGATCAATCTTCTTCATTTATCGACTCATTGTTCCAAGAAATTAGTTTAATGCTTAATTAATGTATTTGCGTAATAAATGTACTAACTTTATATATAGATAATAAAGATTGTTTACTGATTGCCAATTATCTATTTATTAATAATGAACGAAGGAATATAATATTTTTTAATATATTACTTAAAGTTATACTCATTATTAATTTTTAAATATAACAATAAATCTGTTTATTAACAAGTTGTTTATTGTTAAATTAGTGTTAAATTAACATTTTCAGTTATCAATAGCTGAAGAAATAAATACTCACATAAGTACATTAACTTTGCTCATTAATTAAACTTTGTATTGTGAAAATTCGAAACTAAAAATTAATAAAATTTATAATAAACTTTTACTACCTCACACATTGATTTTATTGAACAAACGTCATTGATCATTGATATCATATTTCAACATTTTAATGATTCACCTCATACCATTCTCATGAATATAATATATTTGTTTTCATTGGAAGTTGCATATTATTAATAGTTGAAAAAACCTACACATTATTTTTTTGCATATTGTGACAATCAGTATTTAATTGTTTATTCAATTTCACTAACATGAAATGCAGAATGCAGACCTCATGCCTTGAACTACCATCTATATATATTCTGAGTATAATAAATTCTTATCTATTCTTATATAAAACTTAAAATATAAAGTAAAAGAATGAAAGTTCGTTATAGTTTAATTAACATTAGGTATACGGTTTTATTTTCATGTAATTAGAAAGGTCGAGGTTTTGATACGAGTATTGCATAATTGAAATAAATCATAGTAAGTAAATCGAAGAATACACTGAACAAAAGTAGAATTCTATTAGTTCACTTTTTTAGAAGATATTCGTCATACTTATTACAAAATAACTTTCAACTTTCTATATATTCAACATGGAACGAAAATTCTCCACTGGTATTTTTATTTTATTCAAAGTTATCAAATATTTATGATAAGATACATCCTAATTCTAAGCTATAATAATATATCATTTTAATTAGTAAAGTACATATTATCTTTTAACTATTTTAGTTATTTCTGCTTTTATCATTCTTATTTTAATTT
>VJMY01001257.1:0-15803 GCA_009869795.1 Neelides sp. FZ-2019 | reverse complement strand
TAATTATTATTTATGCAATAAATTCAAACTCAGCCCACAAATGAATCCAATTGATTACATTGCCTATTTTTATGGTTTACTTTATCCAAGATTAGGAAAGACCATAATGTTAATCCCTTTAATTTTTAAAGACAATCTTAAAAATTTTGTTGAAAAGACATTTCCCAAATTTGGAAAAATAAACGTTTATACTCATTATTATAATTTTATATTTTTAATGATGATTTCAGGTTTGCGATTTTATCTTTCCATTTCACTAATTGAATTTTACCTTTTAGTTGGTTATCTCGTTTTTGTTTATTCAGAAAGAATTTTATCCCGCGTAAGTTTCATCAAATGCTTAAATGAGCTTAAATTAATAAAAACACAATTTTTAAAATGTAAATGATGGGTTCCGCCTTCGTACATAATCAAACAATTATGCTTAATTGGAATTATAATGTTATCTATACCTTTGATACTAAATATAGTAAAATAATATTTATGTTAATAAAAATGTTATTCATTATATAGAAAAGAAGCAAAATTATTAAATTTCAATATCATAGAAATTTCTAAATCAGAAATGATTATAAAATACAAAGTTTACAAAGATGTTTATCTAAATTTTTAATTTAAGATTGAACATTTTAGTGAATTTTCTGATTTCTTATTACCGTTT
Source organism: Neelides sp. FZ-2019 (assembly GCA_009869795.1). NCBI lineage: Eukaryota > Metazoa > Arthropoda > Collembola > Neelipleona > Neelidae > Neelides > Neelides sp. FZ-2019. Next base: position 15,142 of record VJMY01001257.1, on the reverse strand, counting down.
CTATTGTATTTTTTATATTGTTTTTGCCATATGTGGTTATATTGCGATTGCTTTATATGAAACTGTTTCCATTCTATTCATAATTGACGTGTTCTTTCTATCCATGATATCACCAATTTCAATATTTTATGTTTGCTTTTATTGTAACGGAATTGTTAGATCTGGAAAAGAATTAAGGAAATCAATTACTCAAATTGCTAATGAAAAAGAATTTTCAATGATCAAAAATAAAGTGAGGGGAGCAGTGATGGATATTCGGATCAAAATTGGGAATTATGGACAATTTGAAAATAATAGTGTGATTAAAATGTTCGACATCATGTTTTATAACCTAACTAACTTATTACTCACTTGTAGATAAAGAAATCAAAAATTCTGATCAAATATGTTCATATATATTTATTTCGCATATTAAAGCAAAGGGTGTAAAAGTTGATTTTCTTCGATGATATAAGAATGGAATACCAGCTTTTAGTGTTCAAAACGCTTATTTATAGAAATAATAGACTAATTGATAATATTATATTTTAATTTGATATTAATTAATACATATTTAAGAAAATTTTATATTAATATTAGTATAAGGCTATTTTAACTTATTTTAATTATATTTTAGTTCCTTATTAAAATCTAAGAATACAGCTTATATAAATATAATCTTTAAACGTAATAACGGTAATACGTATACAATTATGTATACTATTAAAGGTCTACATAATTTATTTAATATAACTGTAATTTACTCGAGTAATACTTTTAAATTAAAATTGAACTACCGCTTAATGTTCAATGTGTAATAAATTAGGATTATTTATTTCGGAAACCCAATTACGTGGAGGAATATGCCCATATTCCATAAATGGGTATTATTTACCAATATAATTTGGTAGGTTGAGAAATTGAATTTTCCAATTTATTCCCGAATTCAATTAAATTTCAATATGCTTAATTGAATTTGAATTTTATTTCATTGCAAAATCATTTCAGAATACAAGTATTTACGATAGGTTAGAATTTTGATTCTTACATTTATAATTAAACAAGTTATGGTTAACAAATCTCAATAAGCTTATATAATAAATTGGTTAATTAAATAACTAACAATAAGATTAAACATTTCGGTCAAAGATTAGGTGAAAGAATTTCATGTGGCCAACTATGAGCTGTGGACTAAAAATTTTAATATAGGATTTTTAGTTTTACGTCTGATAATGTTTCATTTGAAAATCTTGCACCTTTTTGAATATTATACAAATCACTTAGAAAAATGTTTTGTTATTCCAATTAAATGGAATCCCAATATCCACCAGTGGTATTTAATAAATGAAACGAAATTTCGTTTTTATAAAATTGTAACTTTTTTAAAAATGGCTACGGATATTCTTTATGTATTTTTCACCATTGTTTCAACACAAAGGGAAGAGTTTGATATTAAAAAATCAATTTTTGATTTCTGCTTTGCCCTTGTATACACGCTCAACTTTGCAATAAATTTCAAGGTTCTTTATTGCCAAGATGAATTTTTACAATTTTTGAATCAATCATTCAAGTTCTTGGAACAAACAGGTATCCATTGTGATTAACTGAAATGCTTGAATTTAAAAATGAATATTTACCATAGTATAAAATCTGTAATAAATCAATTTAAATCAATTTAAAGGAAATAGATGTAAAATTGAGGCTAAATTGAAATTTATTGATTATATTGCGTATTTTTACGGTACCGTATATCCAAAAGTAGGAAGTACGATTCTTTTTACGCCAATAATTTTAAAAGCAAACATTAAGAATCTTATTGAAATTGCAATTCCAAACTTTGGGGAAATAAACAATTATACTTATTCAATTAATCTGGTAATAACAATAATTTCTGGGATAAAATTTTATCTTTCAATTTTACTCATTGGATTCTTACTATTGATTGGATATTATATATTTATTTACTCTGAAAGAATTTTGTCGCATGTCGTGTAAGTAAAAATGTCGTTCTCATGTATCTAATATTACCTATTGTCATTGTGATGAAAAAGGTTAACGAATAAATTATAGATACAGACATACAGATAAATATTAAACATTTCTATTCTTAACATATTTAATTGTTTTTATTCAAAATAGTATTGATGCTAAAGAATTTACAAGCAAAATCAAGGATCAAAATTCAGAAATTCTAGAAAAATACAATAAATACAAATGCATATATCTGAACTTTCAATTCATGTTTGAATCCATTCGCGAATTTTCAGATTTTATATTACCGCTAATTCTCTACTTTTTTTATTTTGTATTTGCAACATGCTGTTATGTATCGATTACTATGTTCTATGTAATTTCCTTTGTTATTCAAATTGGTTTAATGAGTTTAGCTATGATATGTCCATTTTCAATATTCTTCGTTTGCCTTTTCGCAAATGGAATTGTACAAAGTGGGAAAGAATTGCGCGACTCATTGATCTCTTTTTCTTATCATCATAAAAATCTGTCAAAAATTGAAATTCGAGTTTGGAAATCAATAAGAAAAATCCGAGTGAAAAAAGGAGTCTATGGAGAATTCGAACGGGACAGTTGTATGAAAATGTTTGACATTATGTTTTACAACCTTTCTAACTTGCTACTTACTTTTACATAAAGTTTCAAATGCTATAAACATTTTAACGTTAAAACCAATTGTTAATAGAAAAGAAGTTGGTTTAAAACTATAATGAAATGAATGCTTTTATAGTTCGTTGACATAAAGAATAATATCTATTATATCTTTTTTAATCTTGTAATACCTCATGTCGTAAATATGCTTTTAGGGGTTTAACTTTCCAGAACTAATCAGTTATTAATATATTGCAAAGTTGAGCTAAACTTGACTATAAAAATGAAAAATTCTTCGTTTTTATAAATTAAATCTCTTCGTTGGGCAACTAAAATATTTTATCAGTGTGACAATGTATAGTGTTATAATATGAAGTATTGATAAAGACTAGTGTGAAGTTAGAGCCCAAGCCCACAAAAGAGTACAGCAAATACAGAATACGAACGTTACAACCCAAAGTGCAGCCCAACGTGCAAATCTAACGTTTCAATAAAAAAATACAGCCCAAAGGCAGGATTTAGCCTTATATAACTTTGAATGTCACAATTTTGCCCATGATACAAGTGATTTTAATTAGATTGGAGCAGGAATTAGTTGTATATAATTTTCTATATCACAATTAACCCCAAGATATAAACTAAGTGATTCTAATTCTGGGCAGGATTTAGTCTCATGTAACTTTATTGTCAAAATCACATTTTGCCCCCAAATATTAAAGAATATGCATGACATGCAATTAATGCCATTATAATCCTCATAATTTGAGTAAACAATTTTGGCCATTTCAATTTATTTAAAATTCGGCTCAAAACTCAACATTTTCTAAACTATGTATATACAAGCATTTAAAATACAAAAAACTAAATACTGCGAATAACATAAATTTATCTATCTGATAATTCCTCATAAATCAAGTTAAAAATTCTGGCTTTTGCGTTCGTATTCTGCATTTGCTGTACTACCCTGTGGGCTTGGGTTCTAACTTCATACTCGTTTAATAAAGGGAAAATAAAATATATTTCTTAATACAGTACTCATGTGTTATAACTTAATTTTAATAAAGGAAATGGTTTAATATAGTGTTTATGAGATATTTTTGCCGTATTAAATTTTCACATTATATTTCCCACTTTCCAGACTTTCTATAAATTCATAAACCCATTTGTTATATAATTAAATTGTTAACATTGTCAGATTGTCACATATTTTATGATAAAATCTTCATAAGTCTTTTGAACTCTTACATGCTTAACTATTTGGTAATTGTAATGATGGTCAATAAAATTAGAACTTTGGCTTAATGCTAACGTTGTCATATTAAACAAGTCGTTATATTAAATAAGTCGTTTGGACTTTTCTTGCCTATTTGGTAATTAATGATGGATTGATGGGATGATGGTCAATAAAATTAAACTTGATTTTTTAATGCTTTAATCATGCTTTTTTGATAAATAACAATTAACTATTGTATGATACTAAATTAAAATGAGATATCTAGGCATATAAAAGGCGATTTAAAAAAATAAGTTTTAATTGTATGCATTTTTCAAGTAAAAAAATGCATTTAATTAAGTTCACCAATTGTGTACTTTTAGTCTGTACTGCATTTGGCTTAAGTGCTTCGCTTTCTCAGCATGATTTAGAAGTGAATATTCCAAATTATGGGAGAATTGTCGGAGCTCCTCAAATGAGAGCTTTGACGCAACGAGAATATCCTGCTTTTACTGGTTATCATTAAAGAGATCATTTCTTTTAAATTTTCAGCTAATCCTAATTGTTCAAGTATAAATGTACAATACTCATTTTGATCTTTTCAGCAATTCCTTACGGCAATATCACAAGTCGATTTCAAGTACTTGGCTAATTCAATTAATAAAACGTTATTTTGAATAAAGCCAATTTTATTGAATTTATGTTTTATAGCCAGCCGAACCAGTTAATTCTGTCGGAGGAGCAAATGGATTTTTTGATGCAACTCAACCACAATTAGCTTGTTCTCAACCGCCAATTCCTGGACTTGAAGGAGCAACAGTAGAAGATTGCCTCACACTTAATGTCTACACTCCAAAAGTATAAACGTTTAAAATTACAAAAAATTTATTTTTTTAATCATAAAGTGAGTTTTATGATATTCTGCTTTTAGATTAAAAGAAGTTCCAATCAAAAATTACTTCCAGTCATTGTTTTCATTCATGGTAATCTATAGTTTAATTTACGATTATATGACGTTAAATAAACTTTTAAGGAGATTTTTAACTAATTCATTAATGTATTTCATCACAATGCGGCTTACTGTTAAACCTGTTAGGTGGTTCCTTCTATCGATGGTCCGGAAATTTATACAATGGTAAAAGGCTTCTGGAAAAAGACGTTGTTTTGGTCTCAATAAATTACCGACTTGGAGTCCTTGGTTTGTTTAAAATTTTAACAAAATCTTTTAAGCAAATATAATTATTTACTTATATCAGAAGAGTTTTAGATATATTTTGAGATAAACGTATTATCGTTCTATAGGATGGTTCTGCCTGCAAAATGATGATGCTCCAGGTAAAGCATTATGCATTTTTCACATTATGCCTTATACATATTTGATTTAATTATTATTATTTTCTATTTAATTTGATTATTCAAGGCAAAATCCCAAATTAACTGAATAAAATTTAGACTGAATTGGAACGTTTTATTGAATTAGGAAATGCTGGACTTTATGATCAATTGTTGGCCCTTCAATGGGTTCAAAACTATATTGAATATTTCGGCGGGGATCCAAATTTGGTGACGATTGCTGGTCAATCTGCCGGAGCCGCTTCTGTTCAATCTCATCTTGCAAGTCCTTTATCTAACGATCTTTTTCACAGAGCTATTAGTCACAGTGGTAAGCCTTTGTAATGAGATATGCCACCTTTTAAAATGAATTGATCTAATCAAATAAAGTATTTGCGAGAACAAGAAATATATAAATAATTATATTTATGAATGTTCATTAAATTCCAATTTGTTTTGTGGAATACAGGAGATATTTTAGATTGGTGGGCAACTGAGCCAACGCCTTTAGCTAATTCGCTTACAATTGCAGGATATTTCAATTGTTTGTTTTATAAAAGTGACGGACAATTGGACACGGTTCAAATTCACGATTGCATGGGAAACATTCCCGCTGAACAGTTCAATACGCCGACTGTGGCTGCATTATTTTATGTAATATAAACCAAAGATAAAATTTATTCTAAAAAAGTTGCATTAATTGTTAATAGTAAAATTGACAGTTATAATAGTTAATTGAAAAATTTTTAATCATTAATACTATGTTATATTTCTTTATTATAAACTATAAATTATTTTCTTATCTAAATTTGAATAGCCAGCACCAGTAATTCAAAACTTCCCTTTGACAAAATATCCAGCATTTCTTCCTCTCGATCCTCGAATCACATTGGCAAGCGGCAAACAATCAAATGTTCCGCTCATTTTGGGGACAACAAAAAATGACGCGTCATTCATCGTCTCAAGACTTTACGCTTATTATCATTCACTTGGTCTTGATCAAGATCCAGATTTCTTGAAAAATCTTCTTTTACCTTCACTATTTAGCTCAATAGGTAAAGTCTCAATATGTTTTTAAGTAAAATAATATTTACTATTGAATTTATTAAAATTCCAAGCAATTACAAAATTAAAATTTTTTAAATATAATTCTTGTTAGCTTAAATAATTAATTAATTTAAAGGAATGAGCGATACACTTCCTGGATTGTATGATTCTCTTGCTACTTTATATTTAAGAAAATCAAAAGATTCTGGCAACTTTACACAAATGATACCAGAATTGATTGATGTAATATATTAAATGTAAATATTAAACATTCACCATAATAAATAATTTAATAATGTTATTTTTTATAAATTTAATATTTGTGAAACATGCAATGTTAAATAATGATTTAGCTATGCACCGTATTCTACTTCAAAGGAGCTGCCTTGACTCATGCGAGACAACAATCAGTCATTAATCCAAATGTTTATCTTTACTCTTTTGATTATTACGGGTAAATTGCAAAGTAATTTACTATACTTTACTATTCCAATTACTTTTATTTGGCTATAAATGGTGTTTACAATTGAAAAATGCTTAAATCCTAATGATAATTGGTTTAAAATTTATTTATAAGTGAGCAAACTTGGTATCAATATACAGGAGGCGTTCCACAAATTCCTAGAGGTCGATTAAAAACAATTTCTAATTTATTATCTTATACCTTATGCTATATCTTATAATCAATTGTATAATGCTATATATAAATTTTTGTATAAAGTACAAAAATAATAATTCAATTGATTATAATTATGTTATGCATCTTATGAAAAATTAGTGTGATTGAAATATTAAATTTTGAAATATTTAATTTTACAGGAGTAACACATGCTGACGATATGATGTACTTGTTCTACTATCAGAATTATTCAAAAATTGAAGATCTTTTTATTAACACCTTAATGGTGAATCACTGGGCAAATTTTGCGTACTCGGGGTAAAATCCCATTTTCTCATTGTATTGTAGATTAAATTTATTATTATTTAAAATTTAAATCATGAAATCTATTCAATATTTCTCCACATAGATATTTTAATGAGGAAATAATGTTCAATTTTGCTATATATAGAAATCCTAATCCACCAAATACTGGATTGGAATATTGGCCCAAATTTTCAAAAGATTCTCCGAAATTTTTGAAAATCAACACGATTCCATCAGTTGGCGATGATTATCCTGGTTATTGGCCAGGAGCAATGAGCACTAAATAATTATACAAAATAAAAGAGTCACAAATTGACAGTTTAATGATATCATATAAATTCAAGGAAGTTAATTTAATGTTTAAATTAATTATAAAATCAACTCTAGTTAAATTAGTATAAGTAAATTATATTGTGTGTAATTTGTTTAAATTAAAACTATTTGAACTAAACCATTAGCCATTATTAAAAAATCATTATGCTCCAGAAGTTCTTTTTACTTATTTTTATTAAAACTAATTAAAAGATTTATTTATTATTTTACTCCGTAAAACATTAAGGTGTGTAAGCAAAGAGAAGTTAGGATTTTTATTTGTTCATGTTTTGAAGCTGCTGTTGACGCTGCGGAGTTGATCGCTGGGAGAGAGCTGCTTTCAAAACTTCTTCAAATCCGAAGCGGCAGATTGACACGGCGAGGATGGGTTCCTTTTCTCCTTTTTTATCCCAACGTGAAGCTAGGACAGCGGATGCGAATGACTGGAAATTCCAACGAGATTTCAATTAAAGCTTTATTACGTAGCTAATAAATATAAAGAAATTCACTTTAATTGAAAAGCTATTTTATAAAAATATTTATTATATGTCTCTAGCATAAGTTAGGAAAATGAAGTAAGTTTTAAAATGGATTTTGGATGCTCTCTGAATTGTATAGTTGGGATAAAATAGCATACTGTTCTAAGCTCCCAGCTTTTTCCAATTTTAAAATGATTGCTTAGGAATCCTGGTTGGTAAGATTGAGCGAAATGAGCTACGTTTGCTCGCAAAGTGTGTAAAGTACGACGGTTATTCTCTTTGAAGGACGCCACTTAAATAGTTTAAAAATGTATGAATTATTGTTTAATTATGTTATCCATTATAGGTAGTTATGTGATAGTTTATTATAGTAAGATGGCTCAATCAGCTTAAGTTTAAATTTTTTAAATTGCATTTGTAAAAAGACTGCAGAATGAAAATTCCCTTAGGGAATGTACACAAATCACGGAGAAGCTATGAGAGGAGGGTGGGGACTCAGGCTTTTGTCACGCGTAATGTTGTAGGTATAGAGCGTCACATGGGGAGGGGGTCAAAAATCCCGATTTTTAGCGTCACGAGATATGTGTACGATCCCTTACTGATGTGATTGCCACAATCTGGTCTTTCAATGAGAGACTGCAAACGGCCAAGTCATTAGAGAATTGTTTATGTTTTGACTTTATTCGCGTGCGTAATCTCTATCTAATTTCTAAATTGAATTAAAAGTTTATTGAATAATCCAGATTCTTAATTATTTAAAAATAAGTCAGTGGAACAAAATAGAGCTTAAAATTGAAGAAGGAATTTATTCAACCCTCAAAGTTAATGTTTTTATGATGGAATAGCTTCAAAGAGAATATAAAGAGTAGTGAGGGTTTCTTAAAGGAAACTTTCCTTTTTACACTATTTTCACTTGAAAACATTTCATGGCAATCATTTGAAATTGATTTCTTGAGAACCTTTCTTTTATAATCTTTTGAGGTTATCAAATATTTATTTCATTCAACTATCAATGAGAAGTATATAGCAAATATAGGAACCTTTTGTGATTATCCACAATGGTAATGTATTATTAATTTGTATGAATTAGCATATAATTCACATATGATTATAAACTATCACTTTATAACTGAACACTATTTTATTAAATTTACTAAATAAAAGTGTAAAAAGCATATAATTAAAGTCTAAACAATAAAACAGTGTAATAAAGTTTTTCTGTATTAGGCATTAAAAGAATATAATATCTTAAGTTTACAAGCATAAGAAAATTAATGAGATTTAATATAAATATAATAAATATAAATTCTAAAAACTTTTGACTTCACTCGTCTCACTTATTATAGATAGATAGTCACATAAAAATTTTAATTCTTCAATAGGATTAAATCGAGATCGATCTCATAAAGATCGAGGTTAAATATCCTTTTGATTTCGTAAAGATGTCATTAAAGAACATTTTAAAGTCTATGAGAAACCATGAATGATTGCGATTTTCTTTGTTTTTATCTTATTCATGCAGTGTCGACTCATCGCATATGAAAATAACAAATCTTGACCCTGGTCATAGCAATCCGCTTAGAGGTAGAATTTCAATTTCGTCCACTGCACTCCACTGGAAAAGACCATGAACCGACGTTTCTTTTACAAGGGAACCTTCGATTTTCTCCTTTCTTCTTGACTTTCTAGGTCATCGGATTAGAAGTTCGTTGAAGAGAATTTGTTCGTTTTTTGTTTTTCAGTATTCTTCCAATTTCATTGTTACCTAATTCCTTTTTTAAACTCTATCTTGAAATATTTAAAAATTATATTAAAAATTAGAACATTATTTTGGGCAAGCATTACTCATGCAATTATAATTATCCTTGCATTAATTAATTTTTATGTTCTTTAACCTTTGCTAAATGAGGAATTCACATGGATAATTTAAGATTTCTTGTTCTTCATGTCGGATTTATTAAGCATCTCATTAGAATTTACATAGATATACATATTATATGGTATATCGAGTATATGGACCTTTGCATTGATGTTCTCATTTAGCGCTGTTGAACAACGGATGTTCCTTGTGGGTAATTAAATGGGATATGGAAATTTGAACAAGGCTCACTTCTCATACGAGAACTCTGTCAAATGAAATGAGTGAAGGTGAAGGGCGAAGTGAATGGGAATGGGAGAAATGAACAGGAGAAGAGAAGAGTATTTAGGACGAGGTCGGCGAGTCTTGGATTTTTTCATTTCATACCCTTCCACAACTTCACACTAACTAATCCTATTTACTATCTAAGTGTTTCGGACATTATTATTATGGTAAAAATTAAAAAAAACAATTAAATTGACATTTTTCTTTAAATTTATACTTCTTTTTTTAACTCGCAATCTATAATAATTAATAATCTATATAAATACTTATTTTCGACTCATAATTCAGCAGTGTATTATGTAAAATGCATTCCACTGTTTTATTCGGTAATTATAAGAAGGATTGTCAAGGATTGACGTCGAAAAAAACATGCAACCAAGCAATCCTGATATGATCAAATCTCCATTTTGTATTCTACTTACTTATACCACAAACTACAATTTGCAATGTCAACACGCATTACCGTCAAAAATTACTATTAAATGTAATTGAATCTCATTAATAGTCCAAATAGTGTAGTAATCCTGCAATTTTTTATAGCATAGCATTATTAGCATAATAGACGAACTGACGTCAGAGTATTCATTTATATTCATTTAAATACAGATAAATACCTAGCTCTGAATATTATGTAGAATAAAAATGAAGTTAAAATGAAATAATTATTATTCAGTAGTAATGAAATTAAATGAATAAATACAATATGCTTCATAATGAAAGTTGCTGCTCACACTGACCGACTGTGAGTGAGAATGGAAAGACGAAATTACAAGTTGATTCAGCATCAGTTGACAGTCTTTCCCTATAAAGGGAAGAATTTCTGAGGGTCTTGATTCCAACAGCAGAGTTTCCATTGAATGACTTTTGTGTGATGGTTAAATGTGGGAGCGTGAGTGAGTGATGAGGGTTGCCTCGTGGTGTCGAGGAAACTCGTCAGTCTTGGGGGAGCCGTGAGACCAAGAGGAACCTCGTCGTCTCTTTCATCGCCACCAACCAGGGAAGAATGGACGAGGCGAGTTACAATTACTTTGGCATCATCGACTACGTGGTTCTCGGCGCCACTTTGCTCATTTCTCTCCTCATTGGCCTCTTCTTCGCTGCTTGTGGAAAGCAGGACAATGAAGCCTTGCTGGTCGGCGGACGTTCGATGGGCACATGGTCCGTTGCTACATCTCTAATGGTCACTTTCTTCTCTGCTATTGCCATTCTTGGTACAAATTGAAATTACAATTAATTAAACCATGAGTTGTCAATAAAGATAACTGACAAAAATATAAATTTATCAATTGATGTTTAAAAGGATTTTTAATTGAATTAAGTAATATTCTGCATTATTTGAGGAAATTGTATTCTTTAGGTTATCCGGCGGAGATCTATGCACATGGGATACAAATATTACTGTTTACAATCATTGGGAGCATTTTTGTGGCTTGTTCCGCCTTTGTTTTTGTACCCTATTTTTACAATATGAAGCTCACATCCATTTATGAAGTAAGATACGTTTATTTTAATGAAATGCTATCATCTTTAGTGTTAATTTATTTATTTAAGAGATTTAATTTGGGATTTAATTTTAATTTGATTTGGAAAATTAACAATTAAATTGTTATCATCTATAATATAATTCAATTGATTTTATTTAATTCATAGATAATTTTTTAATTTGGAATGTTTGTTTGTATGAATATTTGAGTACTTGGAAGTCAGATTCGAGTCTTTGGTGGTTCGCCAACTTTCCTCGTTTATCTTCATAGTTAAAATTTTGTGCATAAGTGGAATCGTGCTTTTTGCTCCGTCCATCGCCCTCGAGACATTCCTTGGCTTTCCAGTTTGGCTCTCTATTTTATCCATTGGACTCTGTGGAACGTTGTATACTTCTGTTGTAAGGGCAATCCGCATTTCATCTCATTTAAAAATCATTATTCACCTACTAAGGAAAATCCTCATTTTATATCTCTGTAAATTCATTATTCATTAATTGGAAATTCAAAAGTTTAATGCTGTTCATTTGATGATTTCAGGGAGGGCTTAAAGCAGGTTTGTAAAAATGGAATATTTTAATCCTTCATCACATTATCCAATTATATATCCAATTTAGTTAATTAATGCCTCTTTCATGCAATGACTCCTCATTAAGAGTTATTTAGAGTAATTTATAAAATAATCTCATTTATACATAGGTTTTCTTATTTAGATTGAAATTTAAGTTTTGTCATCTCAATGTAAATTAATAAGTTAAAGTGCAATTGTTCTTACATACCTAATATTCACAATAATTGTGATATAGTTTTCTTATTAAATGTTTTTTCAATTAAAGGTTTTAAATGTGCAAAAAATTCTTATACAAATTTTGCAGAAAGTGTTATGAGTTTTAGTATAAAAGTTAAGTGCTTATATGATCCTTTGTTCTCATATTTTGTTTCAGTTGTATGGACGGACGTGTTTCAGTTTTTCATGATTGTCGGCGGAATGTTGACGATAGTCGTGAAAGGATTTTATTCGGCAGGCGGAGTCGTCCAAGCATTCAAAATTGCAAATGAACACGGAAGACTCAACGTATTTGAGTGAGATTTCCTCATTATTTATTTATTATTAGGATAAATGACAATGCAAATAGAAATTACATTCACTTGTACTACTTCCAATGTATTTGACAGTTTCTAATTACAATTGATCTTTATCAAATCCTAAGCTATTCATTATCTAATATATATATATATAAATGCATGGAGCAATTGATTTAATAAATCATTGTATGTATCACCAATTTTCATAGTAATAGCACTTTACAATGATTTTAATGAAATTTAAGATATAAGAAAGTATTAAACACTCATTTGGTTAATTTTATATTGTGGGCATATTTGAGATAAGAAAGTTTTGTCTTTGCTATTATTTCTTATTGCAACCAGATAAAATAATATTTGAGGCTCTTGTGTAATGCAATGCAATGCATTGCTGAGATGGCTAATGAAATGTCAAACTAATTTATTCTCTTCACATCTCTCATTGTTGCAGCTTCACATTTGACCCATTTATGCGACACAATTTCTTCAATTTCCTCATTGGATGCAGCTTCTATGGATTCGTCCTCGGGGGAACTCATCAAGCTCAAGTTCAAAGATATTCGAGTCTCCCAAATGTCAAAGAAGCAATCAAGTAAAATTAGTTTTTTTAAATCTCAATGCTTTTTAATCATGGATATATTATAAAGATGTGATTGAAGATGATTTTCTGAAAAAACCTTTATTAATTCGTGTGTCATTTGGTATTTGGAAATTGATTTTGTGATCAAATTTGATTTAATTTTCCAGGGCTGTCCTTATTAGCATCCCAATGAACTTTTTCGTATTCTCATTAACAATGCTAGCTGGAATTTCCATATTTGCAACTTATGCTCGTTGCGATCCGATCAAGTTGGGCGAGATCAAAAAAGCTGATCAAATCATTCCTTACTTTGTTGTTCATGAATTGAGCTCAATTCCTGGAATGATGGGATTATTCACATCTTGCATTTTTAGTGCTGTTTTAAGGTTTAGTTTTTATTTTTTGCATTTTAATACAATTGTATTTAACATTGGAAATTGTTAAATTATCTCTTAATTATTTTACAATTATATATTTTAAATACATTGAATATTTAATTTTGAAAATTAGCACGTTTTCATCCATATTAAATTCACTAGTAGCAGTGACATGGAAAGACTTTTTCTCTCACGTTCCTTTTTTTGCGAAAAGAGGAGAAAAAACCAAAGCCAACATTTCTAAAATTATTGGTAAGTTATAATAAAATTATAACATTAAGCATTCACCGCTATTTTAATATTAAAACAAAGCTTAACATTATATATTGTTTGATTCGAATGTTTAAAAACTAGGAATTTGTTATGGACTTATGAGCATCTCAATTGCTTTCCTTGCCCAGAATTTGGGCCCAGTATTAACAGCAACGTTAAAAGCCGCTGGGGCGGCCGCTGGACCACTTGGCTCTATTTTCATTATGGGATTATTCATGCCTTGTGTGAACAAAACCGTAAGAATCAATTTTTTCCTGATAAATGCTAAAACTCTTTAAAGTATAAAGTTAAATTAACTTTTTTATTGTATATTCTAGGGAGCAGTAATGGGGATGTTATGTGGTTTAATTTCAATGGCAGTCCTCGCAGGGAAATCCTTCTTTGTGACAAAAGTCAAACAAGGCTTTTTACCCACTTTGATTGACCAATGTCCTCGCAATAAAAATATTTCATTTTTCACTACTATCATACCTGAATCCTTCAACGCGACTCTGGAAGAAGAAATTTTGTAATTTCAGTTGCCTCTCAAATAAGCTATTTAAATTGCTTTTATTCTATTCTCAATACAATAATAGCAGCAGAAATACCTACATAATATAAATGAAATACTTATTCATGATTCGAGTCCTCGAATGAGATCAGGGAATTTCATTCAATATTCACAAGATACAAACACACTTTCACTCTTTGATATTAGCAAATATTACATTAGCATAGGTAATACTAGCGTACTAAGAATAAATATAAGTACCTATATCGCTATGTACAAAAATAGTATGTATATCACATCAACTAGAAATGCCTGTGTTATTGCTAAACAAAATAAGTAATTTATTATTATTATTTAATAGTGTATGATATAACACGAATCTTTCTATAATGCTCCTATAAAGATTGATTTTATCTTTATATTTATTGATCTAAAATGAATCATTATAATCTAATCACTTAACTAATCACTATTAATGTTTTTATTCATTTAATATAGAGAATGGCCTGACAAAATGTTTCATGTTTCGTACCTTCTTTACCCTGCAATTGGAACAATTATTACAATATTCTTTGGTCTCTTCTTCAGCTGCATTTCCGGAGGTGGCCGTTTCATTGTTTATATTGTTTATTTTGTTATCTTCATTCATTCAGCCAATTTATTCCTATTTGAGTTAAAAGTGTAAAAACAATATTTTAACATTGAAAATTTTATAAAATAGGTATTTGCAATCGAAAGAAAGTGAAAGAGGAACATTTGCATCATTGGATTAGAAATGAAAAATCCTCCTTTGAATATGATTTTGAGAAGAATAACAATTT
>VJMY01001256.1:0-15815 GCA_009869795.1 Neelides sp. FZ-2019 | reverse complement strand
AGATAAAAACGCGTCATTTTCTAATCTCATTTTCTCTGTTTTTTGTGTAGGAAGACGTTGTAATCGCGTAATTCCGGTCTCTCGTGGTTGTTCGCGTCTCCGCTCCAAATTTTCTTTAAAGACAAATAAATCCCAAGTTGGAAATTAAAGGACAATTGGGCAAAGTGAAACGAGCGACAGACAAAACAGTGTAAGGGATGATGGAGATTTAAGAATCCCAAGGGGCGGCTTGAGACATTGTGGATTTCTTGGGTTGTTTGGTCTTTTCTTGGGCCTTTTGACCCATTGGGTCATCGGAGGTCAAATGAGTTGGGTCGAGGAATTGCCCTATGATTCCTTCAGGGGATTGGACATGCGGGCCTTGAAGATGGACGAGGCCTGGATCAACATCACCAACACGGTCGAACAACCGCTGTTTCTTTACCAACTCTCCACTGATTGCCACCAAGTAAGAAGTCGAAATTAAATCTACATTTATAATACAGTTAATTAATTGTTGCTAAATTAATGTTAAAAAGATTAAATCTTTAAGAAAATCAAAGAGTTTCAAATTTTCACGCATTCTTATAGCAACGTCATTTAAAAAAAAATTTCTAGTTTAATTCCGTAGCGTATTGGTGTATAAGATTAAACATGTAAATATTTAAAACTTAAATGTTTTTCCAGGGATAAAAAGGACATGAAATGGACAGGATGTTTATATTTGCTATTTTACAGGATGTTTCATAAGAGTAAAATGAATTTACCTTGCAAATTTAAAAAAGTCACATTGAAATGAATTTCTTTTAAATGTAAATCTGTGTCCTCTGACATTAAAAACCCCTATAAGAATTGATCAATATTCCTCCTTTGGAGTTGAGCTCTTTATTAAATTCACAATGATTTAAACTCTTAACTTTCAATTTCTCAATGTCAAAATACCTCGACTTGGCCCCGTTGCAAGGAAACAAATATTAGTAAAACTAAAAAGTCATGGTTACACCTTACACATATACTGTTATTTAGTTATATAGTTAAATGTAGATAGTTACATATAATCTCATATTTATAAGATGTGACTCACTTATAATATGAACGATAGTTAAGATAAATCATACCTAAATATTTACATTTATATATTCTTAAAATGATACCATAGCTAAATCTAAATACAAAGAAGACTATTGTAAAAATAATTTTTAATTCAATATAAAAATTGAAGCATATACATACATACATATTAATAAATAAATGGTCTAAAGAATAAAATGATTTAAATGAGACCCCAGACATTAAATTCACTTAGATCTGTCATGGTTGTCATGGCAATAAGTGATTTAGCTGATTTAACGCATCTTAATAAATGTATCGTTTTCAGTGTCCGTACACGTTGCGAGGTGAGTTGAACGTAAGCGACTATTCGTCGTTCAAAGTGAACACTGTGTTTCCGCTCAAACTTCGCTTCCGGACTGACGGAACTCTCAGACACGTCCTTGAACAAGGAGACACGTAAGAGACAACCAAACAGTACTACTAATTGTACATATATATACCTATAGTAATATATATAATTAATACCTTTTGTAAATATTAGTAATATTGTTAAGAGCCTATGGCTATGTATACTGATTAGTGACTAAGATACGCAGCATTTATTATTAGAAATTTCTATTGGTATAAATCCGTCTAATGAACCTTAAATATCAAAATATGTGAACAAGTACCAATTTTAGTAATATTGAATAATATTCATCATTTATCATATTGGTAAATCCAGTATTGTAGCTGTAAGTGATAATAGAATATTAACGGGATTAAATGTAGGATTTGCTCTTTTTGTTTTGTAGAAGTTCCTTTTGCGACATCCCGTCGTATCAATATGGCCAATACGGCGTCTACGACTTTCATATCCAGGGCAACGCTTCGAGTTCAAATTGCTTCTTCGACAATCCCTCACCCCCCGTCAACGTCCATCTTCGTAAGAATTAACGTTTTTTTACATATTTAATTACATTGATTTCATTCACTTAGTCTTTTAGTAAAATTAATTATTTTCTTAGTATAATATATAGTATTTTAAAATTATGTTGAGTTTATTTAATGCTTTATTATGTCAATGTTAATTAACGGTCAATGATTTTCTTTTCAGCTCTCCTCCTTTTATTTTTCTTTTACGTTTTCCTGGCCATCGGGGTGGTAGTTCTTCAACGAAACCGCGAGACTTTAACGTCCTTCTTCTGCTCCAAGCGACTCCGCGCCAAAAGAGAAGAACGCGAGGCCGTGCCGCCCATGCCGAGTTATTTGATCAACCGACGGACGTCGACTCCCGAGGCTCTCGTCCACGGACTTCACCACGGCGGTCAGCAATTGGCATCGGGGTCGACGGGCGAAGAGGCGAACAACACCACGACTTCCTCGCTCTCCATCATTTCCTCGTCCTCGTCCAGCGGGAACGGAAGTCCGAACGGGAACAATGGGTTGGAAGCGAACAAAACGGTTTTCACGGGCATCACGAGAACCAAGAGCGAATCAACGCGGACGGTCCAGTCAAGGAATACAATTGCTGCACCGCCCATTCAACTTCAACAACAAACGTCTCAAAGGCAGCGCCAGCGTCTAAGATCTCTCGATACTTTTAGAGGGTAATTTGGCTAAATACTTTTAAGTTAGTTACAAGTTAGTTTACAAGTTTAACTTTTTGTAAGCTTAAAAAGTTTTGCCAACTTAACACGAGTTTTTGAACAATTTTGTGTTGTTATTTTTGTTTGTGAGCGCCAATTTACAAAAAATGTAGTTACTATAGTTAGTTAATTAGGTTAAAGGTTAAAAAGTATATGGAGTTTGTACATATGAGTAAAATGAGATATTTGAACAGGATCTGCATTGTGGTGATGATCTTTGTGAATGACGGCGGTGGCGGATATTATTTTTTCGGCCATGCCACCTGGGACGGCCTTTACATTGCGGACTTGGTTTTCCCTTGGTGAGTTTTTTTCCTTTTCTCTCCACTTGTTCTTGTTGGGAGTCATGATGAGTCGAGCGGAGTATGAATTGGATTGAAATTGAATCCATTGAATGCTTTGGAGTCTCATTTTCATCCTCTCACCTGTCACCTCCTCCCTTTGATCAAACTCCTAAAGAACCTTGTAATTGAAACTTCCAACTTCCTTCAACGCCTCGCCCAGGACATTCTAACTCAACGCTCCTCACATAAACCTCATGACTCCTTTAATACACTGTGCATTCATAAAACTGATAGAACCCCAACATAAACTCAAATGCTTCAAATGCACCACAAGATTTAATATTTTTATCACTTTCTTTTTAAGTCTCAGTAACGCACTATTGCCACACCTTCTTATTAAATCAAGATATTCAATATATCCTAAATCATATATTCTATAGCAGATAGCACAAACATGTTAAGCACTTTTCTATTTTCATACATACAGAAAGATATGATGATAATAATGAAATGTTATTAATCCATAAATATAATGCATGTGTTTTAAATGTAAGGGATGCAATGCAATATGAAAATGAAAAATGAAATGTAAAAAATAAAAACCAAGAGTGGAATTTCTTTAAGCACAATTGAATTAGCTGGTTGCTATATATGAATATG
Source organism: Neelides sp. FZ-2019 (assembly GCA_009869795.1). Lineage (NCBI taxonomy): Eukaryota > Metazoa > Arthropoda > Collembola > Neelipleona > Neelidae > Neelides > Neelides sp. FZ-2019. The sequence continues at coordinate 12,211 of VJMY01001256.1, read as the reverse complement.
ACAACGTAAAAAGTTCAAAAGTAGCTTCAATTTCCCTTCAACTATACTCTAGATAAATTACACGCAATAGAATGTGAGATGATCTGTCAATTGAACATCCTATTGACTCACTCTCTAACATCACCAGCATGAAATATAAAAAAAACAAAAAAAGAATAAAACGTTAAACTTTTGATGAATTTAATGAGCTCAATATGAGGGAAATTAAAAAAATTATATTTAAATTATTTGAATGTTAAATAACAATTGTTGGAATAATTATTACCTGAATAGCAATTACAATTACTGCAATTGTTTATAAAGGTTTTTGTGGATCATGGGCGTGTGCATTCCAGTGTCGATCAAGAGCCAAGTCAAGCGAGGAACGTCGAAATTCAAAATTTTTGCCAAGATTTTTTCCCGGTCCGTGAAGCTCATTGGCTTGGGTCTCATGCTCAACTCCAACTACGGTCCGGTCAACTTGACCGAATTTCGGATTCCCACTGTGCTCGTTCGCTTCGGTTTGTGTTATTTCGTCGCAGCCACGTTGGTTCTCTTTTGCATGACTGTCAACATCACCAAGCCAGACACAGTAAATTTTCACTTAAGACGTTTTGCCTATTTAAATGCTGAATGTAATTAGCTAATTATAATTAATCATGTTAGAATTACTTAATTATAATTAATGATGAATTTTTAGAGCAAGTTCAAGGCGGCCATTCAGGACATTGATATCATTTGGGTTGCCTGGGTGATCGTCCTTCTCCTCGTCGTCGTTCATTCGCTTCTCACTTTTATGCTCGACGTCCCTGGTTGTCCAACGTAAGAATCTTTTAAACCTACAATTTGTTATTCTACCTAATTAATTTTAGTTTTATTAGCCATTGGATTTTTTATCCTTAATGTTAAGAAGGACTACGAAGAAATTGTAATTTTATAAAGAATATAAAGCGCGACATTTTAATAGGAAAACGTCTTTAATCTACAGGGTGGTTCAGAATTATAAATTTTCAATACAAATTTTTCTGTAAGACATTATGATATTATTGATAGTTGAGATATCGTTGTAGTCGAAAATTATTCAAGACTCTTTGTATATAGAGAAATTATAGAAAAAATGATTAAGAATCCCTCTGTACGCTAAAGTAGTATAAAATAAAGAGTTAGCATGAAGTGAGTCATGAAGTATTTTGGGCTTTTCGTCCTTTGCCCTAATTCTGATTAATTTCTTATTTTAAAATCCAAAAGAATGTCAATAGCTTTGGGAGGAGTGATTCACGGAAGACTCTCATAGAGAAGGATAAGGAAATTTAGGAAATTATAAGGAAGGGGTTTGAGCCCAAAGAGGTTCAGTCGTACAAAAGGTCCCAAGGAACCGTAAGGTAAAAAAAACCCTTTAACTTACAAAAAATTGTTAATTTTACTTGAGTTTATAATTTTAATATTTAAAATATATTGTCATTTAACTTGATTGATCATTAAAGTAAATTGCAGTAAATTGTTGGAAATTGGATAAGCATGCACAACACAATTAAATGTTTAAATAAATATAATCGTTTCAAGGGAATTTAATTGACCATTTTTATTTTTAAGGAACGGTCGTTAGGGAACGTTTATTCATTTCTGTACCTATTTAGTTAATTTGGATTAAATATGTGAAAGTTCATAGTTGAGTAGCAATGGCTATTGGATGATATGGATTTGATTTTTTAATTTTAGGGGTTACTTGGGACCCGGCGGGATCAATTTATTTGAAAAGATGGAAAACGAGAGTTTTCCTTATCCAAATCCCGCCATTTGCATCGGCGGGGCGGCGGGGTTCATCGACCGGGAGATTTTCACTGTGAAGCACATGTTCCAGTGGCCAACGGCGAAGGGGGTTTACGAGGCCGACGTCTACGAACCAGAAGGGATCTTGGGAACTTTGACCTCCGTTTTGAACGTTTGGCTCGGAGTTCAAACGGGGGCGACGATGCTCGTTTACCCAAGACCTTCGTCCAGGCTCAAGAGATGGGCCGTTTGGGCCGTGATGACCGGGGCGGCCGGGGCGGCTCTTTGCGGCGGGCAGCAGACTGGCGGTTGGATCCCGTTAAATAAAAACTTATGGTAAAAACAAATGATAAAAACCCGCGATTTATAAAATTTTTAAATTTAAATGCGAATTTAATAAATTCCAGGTCACTGTCGTTTGTGTTGGTGACGAGCAGCTTTGCCCTGACGTTGCTCTCCATCCTGTACGCCGTGATCGACATGAAGAAATGGTGGTCGGGGTCGCCGTTCTTCGAGCCCGGCATGAACTCGATCCTCCTCTACGTCGGGCACTCGGTGGGGAGTCGGCTCCTCCCGTGGCATTGGGCGGCAAAGTCAATGGAGTTCAAACATCTGCCGAGACTCATCGAGGCCGCCTGGGCAACTACCCTCTGGGTCATCATTGCAATTTGGTTGTACTTCAAGAAAATATTCTGGAAACTTTAATCCAATTTAATCCAAACCAACTTTAAAGATAACTAGGATTTAGTTAATATTTAATTATTATTATTTAATTTTATGCCTTAGATTTTTACTACACTACAGTTCAGGTTAATTCAAAATAATAAATTAGGATTCTTTTTATCGAGTAGGATGCCAAATGTTCTGAAATATTAACAAGGATATTCTCCACAGCATTTAACGTTTCTAAAAATGAAAATTTCCCGGGAATATTCAAAAATGGGAATTTCTACGCTTTTCGCTATAAACATTGGATTTATTAAATTATAATTGAATTAACTAAATTGAACTTATAGCTAATTAACAAAGTTATAGCTTCTAACTTTATTTGGCTTTAGAATTTCTACCCTAAGTTAAGTGAATTTAGAATTAGCTTAAAAATGAGGAAATTAAGCCTTCGATCCCTGTGAGATTAAATTGATGAAGAGGGGCGATAGGGGAGGATTCATTTGGCAATATCCTTCTCAAGAGAGAAATTCCATCATTGAGCCATGTTAGCTTAACATGGTAAAGTGAAGTTGTAATTTACAACTTGTACACAGGGAAACATTGCGGGCTCCATTGCGGAATCCTCAGCTCACTCGGTTGTGCTCAACGTCAATCTCACGCTCAAAAGGGGAGAAAACAAAAACCCAATTCCCACAAAATCTCCCATCATTTCATTTACATTCCAAGCAATTCAAAAGCCCATTAATAAACTAATTCCAAGAAACTAATTAAATAAACTTTAAATCCCTCGCCAATTATGAATCATTAAAAACGTTTGTCCAAAATTAAATAGCCAAAATACACATTTAAGAATTAATGTAAAATAACTAAGCTAATATTAGTATGCCAGACTACTATAAATATGAAACCATGTTATTATTTCAATCAATCAAATGGTTTCATTTTCTATTATCAATTATTAAATTTAAAAATTTAATTTTATAAATTATTTTCTAAATATTTAGAGTCAAATAATGAAATGCCATACATAAGCATAGGTAGGAATATTACATAAGTAACTTAATATATCGAAATAATCTAAATATATTAATTAGCTATTAGTTTGGTATTTAAGTAATTTGTATGAAGTTCAATGTGTTTGGAATGTTGGATGTTTTCTCATTTTAAACCGCACATTTGTTCTCTGACGAGCTGATGGAGTTTTTGTGTCTTTGAAAGTCAATTTTGTAAATAATTTGATGTATATAATAACCATAGTAATTTATATACTTAATTACAATACATACAATGTTAATAAATGTAACAGAATTCAATTATTAAGGTAGTTAATTAATTATAGCTTCCCATTCTACTTATTGTTGGCTAAAATGTTTATATTGGCAGTTAGGCAAACTTGACATTATATTGTATATAAATAATCTTTGTTGACTAATTTAAATAAGCACTTAAAAGTACTTTTACTTAACAAGTTTATGATGTTCCGCTTAATTAGGATAATATTTTATTTGATTGCAAGCGAAAAAGAACTTTTTGTTAAATTAGTTTTTTTTTAAATTATGAAACATCTATTACAAATATTAAACTTCAAGTAAAGGAGAATCAATGGCGTGCTAAAATGTAAATAAGTTTATGATTTAGTTAATTTATAATTTATAGTTAATCCCATTTAAGTTGATTCAAGTAATTCAAATTTCATTCTAGCTAATTAAGTTTTTTATATTCCCAAACAAATTGAACTCTTTAATTTAAGAATTGAAACAAATTGAATTTTCAAATAAATGTTGATTCAATGTTTAAAAATACTTAGCCCATTTAATTGTAATAACCTTGTATTTAACTCTAAATTGTTATAAAAATACTTCATGTTAATGTTAAATTAGCTAGCTATACATATTCTATAGGGTAAAGAGAGGAAGTAGTAGCTATATGAATTTTTATACACGTATGGTATTTTTTGAAGAACGAAATGTTTGATGATTTTTTTTGTTATATGTGAAATAAATATGATCATTAAAGTTAATTATACCTTATAAATGATTTGTATTTAAATTTAAAATAGTTGGTCACTCTTTTACTAAAAGAAACCTAAACATGTGCGAAGACTTATGAATTGTCAGTTTGACTCAAAATGCAAAACCATGACTTATATTTCTTTATAAATTAAATTAAACTACAATTACCAACCAGTTTAAATTCATAAATTCTAAATAATGATTTTCACAAAGTGATCATTAAATTACTTAAAATCACCAAATTTAACTAAAACAAATTAAAAATTGTGAAATTAGAACTTGGAAGAGCTAATGGCGAGAGATTCTAATTAATTGTAATTATTAGTAAAATTTGAATTAGTTATTACTAAAATTGTGATTATTACTTGTAATTAAATCATGAGAACTTTATGTTAAATAAAAGAATATGAAATTGAAGTCAATTAAATTCTCATCAAGTTTTTATTCACCTTTAACGGCCCTTCTCATCTTAATTGTGAATGTTCAGTTTGGTCACCCGATGAACGAGAATTTACAATCTCCTTCCTCGCCGTCCTCCTTTTCGCCTCGTGGAGTCTGACGGAATCGGCGTGACGTCCTCGATCCTTCCGATCTTCATGCCCGAGCGAGCCAAAGCCCTCAAGGCCGACTGCGCCCCAGGCCCTGGCGTCTTCGTCCGATTCCCACCAGTTGCTCGGAGTTTGATGTGAAGCGCGCTGATCCCGAGACCTTTGCACTTCTCGGCCACGTCTTGGGCGGCCAACATGGCAGCGTAGGGTGAAGCCTCGTCACGATCGGCCTTCACCTTCATCCCGCCGGTGATACGAGCGATCGTTTCCCTAGAGACAAAAATCATTTCATAAATCTCCCAAATAAGGTTCGCTTAATTTGCTAATTAATTAAAGCTCTAAATAAGGGAACTGCAGCTACTCTTTAAATGAAGAAGCTTGTTATTCAAAGAAGCTTGACAATCTCAAGATTAACAAGCTAATGAACCTTGTTAATCTATTAAATATGAAGTTTTAATTAATTATCAATTGCTGGCATGCTGGCTAATGCAAGTTTCAGACTTAATATGAAAATATAAAATGAAAATTGTCACTAGAGAAACAAAAGATTTAGCAATTATTTAAATTATAATTTGAAAGTGCTATTAGCGACCATGCAATGAAATGAGACTTTGCCGGCAACGCGGGAATTTACATTGTAGCTAATTAATTAACTAGGGATTTAGACCAATAATTAAATTAAACTACGGACCTTCCAGACAAGTCGGTGACATGGACGAAGGTGTCGTTGAAACTCGCGTAAATGTGTGCGACCCCAAAGACCGTCTCGCCCTCGCGAACTTGCGGCCCAAGAGACACTTGCACTTCTTCCTTCTGAACTCGCCCTTTCCTCGGCCCCATTCCTGTCAAGCCCAAAAAGATCAATTAGCATTTAATTAACAATTAGCCTTCTCCCCGCCCCAATCCAAATTAGCTAACCGAGCTCACCGAATAATTAGCTGATGATAATCTGGAGAATTAAAAGTTCGCAAGAAGTCGGAACTCGCCGGAGAGCACGATGAGAGATCCCAGCGCCAATATGGCTTCACCAATGCGGCCCGAAATTCAACTCGACCCCTCTCGAAACCTGCAACTTTCAATGTAAAAGTGGAAGGATGTCACATGAGCTTTTGGGCTCCACCTGTCAAGTTGAGCATGTAAACAAATGCCACCTTTTGATTTCTCTCGTCCAACTCCACAGTCTGGTCTATTCTCCTATTCAATTCCCCAGTCATTCAACCTGCCACTAATTTCAACACACAATATTCTATCGATTTAATTACTTAAATTAGAATCGAGTTTATGTTTTCTAGCAAGATTTTGTCTGTAGGTCTCTTGTAGACTAGAATTAAGTTTCCTTTTAATTTCCCATAAGAGCTCCTGCTCAAAACGAGTGACATGGCCAATGGCGGATTAGGAATCCTATGTCCCTGTGTATTTTCTCTATTGTCTTGTGGAGACGTGTAGGGCTATGAGTCCAATGCTTTTGGTCTATGGGGAAAGAAGGGTAATTTGGAAAGGACGGCTGAAAGAAAGGAAAAGGAGTTTTTAGTAGGTGGAAAATGGTGGCTCAAAGGTTTCCTTTCCGTTCCTCCTTCACGCTTTAAATCACGAACCACCGAACCACCTCGACCACCATTAGCTCCTTGGACGACCACCAGAACGGGTATCAGCTGGGGATTGGCGGTGGAAAACCCTGAGTCGCCCGGACGAACGAGACACTAGGGAGGATCGCCAGGAACATCAAAGGGGTGTCGGTCATTGAATTCTCTTCTGTTTACAACACCCATTTGACATCTTCTCCTCGTCCTCACAAAGAGCTCTGAGTTGGGAAACCTAGAGCATTCTCCTTTCGTAAGTCAATTTAGTATTTATCCAATTAGCTGTATTTAAGTGTAATTAATTCTTAACTTTAAATTTACTTTAACTAACTTCTATTATTTCAACTTTTATTATTCTAACTCGTAAGTTTTATTGAGCTCTAAAAGTTCTAATTGAAAAGTCCTATAGAACAAGCTTGACTTTGTCTTTATTTTTGATTTTCCCTTTTCATTTATGTATATTCCGAAAGGAAGAACTCTGTTTTGCTTTTGCTCAGTTCAACCACAAATCATTAAAAGTTGTGAATTAGTCAAATAATCATTAGTTTAAAGTTAATCCCAGTTAGCTAAATGGATATTGAAGTAGTTTGGTATTTTCCCTTGGGAGGTTTTTGATTTTCAAACATTTCCAACTTTTGTCTCCTTTGTGTGCGTTGAGTTTTAAGGAATTTTAACGAGGATTTTGTGTGTGGATTTTGTAGAGCCATCGATTCCATCAAATTTTCACCGCACTCCATTTTTCTTTCCTTATTTCTTGGTCGTCTTGTCTTCGAACCACCATCGGCCACCTACTCCACTCTCTTCTTGCATGTGAGAAAACTTTAATCTCAGCTAACTTTACACTTAGTAAACGTCCCCTTTAATTTTAATTCTTCAGTTATCAGTATAATCCCTCATTCATAATTGTTCACTCTTTCGTAATTAACATTGTTGTTCAAATTCATCATTGTTTTCATAAATCACTTCAAACATCCAGTTTAATTTGTCTTACTACTTTTACTCATTGCATTGTCAGACTTTTATTTATTACTAGGTAATTATTTACATTGCATATTAACAGATTCCTTTTAATCATGATTATAGTGAATATGCAAGTTGAAAAAGTTGTTATTATGAGAGTTGTTTTTGTTATGCCTACACATCTTCATTGATAAAACTTCTTCCTTGGAATTGGGCGATGAACAACATCGGCCATTTTGAATACAAGGGAAATTTCCTTTGTACTTCTTCCTTGACCCTTCAAGGGCCCCAAGGACTTTTAATTCTTTAATTTAACCTACCCATCTGTATTTTAAATACCATCTCCATTTTTAGTAAACAAACGCTTAAAGCTTTAACTTAAAATAAACTTAAATTCATTTAAATAAAACTCACAGTTTAGCTAACGTTAGCTAAACTATAGCTAAACTAGTTTAGCTAACTTAGCCTAAAAGTCAGTTTAGTTCAAAGTCGGTTTAAAGTTAGCTAAGTTTATTTAAGTTAATTCAACAGACAATTATTTATTGACCATTTACAAAACCACTGATTTTCAAAAACTAAATTTAAATAGAGGTTCATTTAACTTGCAATTAATTTTCAAATGATCATTTATCTCGAATGCATTTAAGAAGTGAAGGACCCCAAAGGACCCCTTTGTTTATTATTTCTTCCATTTGAAGAGGAAGAGCAGAGGAGGAATTGAGTTTTGGGTCTTGAACATGTTCGTTCCTTCACTCATCGCTCTTCGAAAAAGCAATTATTATCTCATAAAAATTTAACGGTTTCCTCGCTCTTTTCTCCCAAACTCCTCCAATGCATTCATTTGATTAGGATAGACGTTAGAGTTGAACTCCTTTAACACGCCTTGATGTCTATATGACATTTCCACTTGATTATACCTCTCTTTTATATACAATAGCTAAGAGCTATTAAGCAAGTCTATTAAGTAACGCTAAAATTTAATGTGAGATTAAAAGTCTCCTATGTGGCTCCTGTGTGTTTAATTCTTAAGGCTATTAAACCCCATAAAGCTAAATACAAAGTACACTTTTATTTATCTATCAGACATTTGTGATAAAAACGTCTTTCGTCGATTGATTTGAGAAAAATCAAAACATTAAAACTCCAATGACTACCTATCAATTTAAATGAAAAGTTCTTTTTTATAAAATCTCGATAAATTATGTCACACCATCACAATTTTCACATTTTTTCGCCTTGAACTTCAAGTTCAATTCAAATTCCAAGTTCTAGTAGTTGGATTAATATGCTAATTAATCAATTAAATTAACCTTTGCTTTCGTTTTTATTGCCATTTTTCCATTCAGATTATTCTTTTTTATTCAAAGGCCCAAAAGGGCAATGTGTAAAATATCCCTATTCATTATAATATTCGGATGGAATAGACTTTTATAATTGTTTTTATTTCTCTTGGTGTAATTTGAGCTGTTGGAGGGTCTTTGTATTCAAATTCATGAATTTGAGACACCGGGTGTTTTCATTCTTTTTTTACACATCCAACTCCAACCAGGCAACTCAAGTGCCTTTTTTCACTGTGCCTATAGACTATATAGGATTTTAAGGATTTCCACATACTTTCAATAGTCGACATCATTCCATGCTATTCTCAATAGCTCATTACAAGTTATCATATCTACCTATATTAAGACTACAATATTCAATTCATACTTCTATACATCATACATTGACTATATTGAATTCATACTTAAGTATGTATGAGTTATTGAGTATATCGAAGTGGATATAAGATTCAAGTTGAAGATCCACCGAGTTGAAATACATACTTGGCATAGGGGAATAAATTGGATATTTTTTGTTTTCCATTTGACCCCCGGGTCGGGCATTGTTGAAACGGAGGTTTGAGTCTGGTTGCTTTCATTCCCAGTCTGTTTGGTGTTGGGCGTCTGGTCCAGGACGAGTTGCTCGGAGACTCCGGAGCAGACGAGGAGCACACGGAGGTTTTTCTTCATGGTAATTCAAGGGATCATGATTTCGTTCCCTTGGCCTTTTTTTCCTTTTGTTCCACCAAATGTTCACGAACGCAAAGGAGTTTCTCATTCTCCCTTTGCTATTTCTCACACAAACAAATGCTCTTGAATGACATGGCTTTTTGGACTTTTTCCATTTCTCATCCCTGACAAATTGCTCTGCTACATCTTAACTATACAAATTCCTATATAATATTAAAATTTCTATATTAGCTAATTTCCTATAAATCCTATATTAGCTAATTTCTTATAAATCCTATATTAGCTAATTTCTTATAAATTCCTATATTGTACTAAATGTTTTATAATTGTTCCATATTATTTGCATTGTTCTTCTGATAGGAAATGGAAATGTTTTAAAGAGGCGTCAAGTTTTCCATATAATTCAATTAGGTTACTAGTTACCATTTATTTTTTGAGAAAAATATGGCGTAGGGGAGAAATTGTTTATATTTGCTCAAATAGCCGGAACCGTAAATTAAAAAAAACAAATTAAAATTAAATCTGATTAGAAATGATTTTAAATTGTCAAACGGTTGATTTATATTGCATTGATACAAGTACTTTTTCTATATTTACATGAATATTCAAGGGTCCTCTCTCTATAGGCATTTCGATGATAATGATAAATAATGTTTTTAATAGTGTTATTGGTCTTGTGTTTGAGTGCACGTCCTTTGTTGTCTCGCTTTTTATGCCTTTTGTCCGGATTTCCGGTTTTCACACTTCAATTTCCCCTCCATTTTCACCATTTGACTAATCGAAGGGTTAATAGGGAAATTCATCTCTTTAGAAGGACCATATTATTGCTTCCATGGTAAATGACTTTTGGTATTAAATGCATTATAATTATATATGAGAATATCCTGGTGTTTTTGTTTATTGTTGGCCCCTTTAAAAGCCTTTCATTAGCTCAAGCATTTATTAAACACTCTATTAAGTCAGCATAGGAGAAATAGTTATTCTAGAGTACAAAGGTTTAAAAACGAAGGGGCGTGAGAAAAAAGAAGGAAAAAGGGGCGAGGACTTGGAAAGGGACGGGGAAATTAATATGCGGGAAATTAGTAGCCAAACATTCAAAGTGGAAACTCATTGTGCGTTTGTGTGTTGATCTAGAAGGAAGCTTGTTAAGATATAATATGAATAAAAGATAGAGACTTTTGATTAAAAATTCATCATTCAATTACACTTGCATTTAACGTAACTATCATTTAACTGTAATTAACCAAATTTAAAAATTGCTAATGGTTATTGATGATTTTACAATTAAATGAAATATAATTGAATTTAAAATTGTTTCTTTTGTATTTCAGGTGGTTGTATCTTGTAGCTGTGTGGTTGGGGAAGATGTGTTGGTGAGACTCGTTGGGGAAGTCTGAGAGGCAGAGCGAGTTGTTGACTCACGGGAGGAAGAACAAGATGTAAAAGAAATCAAGAAATTTCGAGTCCTCCCTTCTCCTTCACTGAGGACGAGAAGTTTTGAAATTGAGAGGGAATTGGGCAAATCCTCTCTTTCGCATTCTCCCCAACACATCAAGGGATTGTTTGGGAAGAAAATGATTTCAGTCCTCAAAACAAAAATCATCATGATTTGACTAAAACTCTCCAAAACCTTTTCCTCTTGTGAGTAAATTTTTTTTCAACTTTTCATTATTTAAATAATAATTTCCATATACTAGGCATTATAGAACTTTCTTAATTCTCTAAATTCAATCGTAATTTCAATTTATTTGTTAGAAACATTTATAGTTTTCTATTTTCTACATTCATATACAGTTTAAAACATTTAATCAATACCAATTTGTAAAGATTAACAATTAAATTTTAAATTGATTGATTGATTGTCAATTAATTGCAATAAATTAATTGTTATTAAATTAATATATTGCAAGTTTAAACAATAAAAACATTTATTGTATTAAACAATATAAATTCTGATCGGCGTTTTACTTATATATGAGCTCAATATTACAACCCCATATGTATTTATGTATGAATGGCAGTATATTCCAAGAAAAGCCTTAATAAATAGTAGAGAAATTAATGAAATTACTGTTATTTAAAAATTGTATTGAAATTCAATATTTATCTAAACAAGATAAATAATTTAATAGTTAATAATTAATTTGTTTTTAAATATGTTTGTAGCTTGAGGCGTTTGGTTTTGGGCTATTTGGCAAGCTGGCTGGTCCGGTGCGACTTCGAGACCAGTTCGCGGCCCTGGAACGGGCTATGCGAGACTGGGAACTGGTGGACTCGGACCGGTTCTCGTTCGAGGACTCTGACCGCTTCGAGGAGGATTCCCTCTGCTCATGGATCTCAGAGCCAGAGTCCCTCTGCAACAACTGGCGGGGATGGAAGAAGTCCATCTTCGCCCCGCCCACGGCGAACGCCCTCCCGGCCCTCACGGCCCCCGCCACAAAGAAGCCCGAGGGAAGTTCCTCGCTCTCCCTCGTCGAGCTCGCCGCCCGCTGCGTCGCCTCCCACATACCCTTCGAGATGGTCGAGCGCTTCTACCCGCCCGTGCCCGAACAGCTTCAACTCCGCATCGCCTTCTGGTCCTTCCCGGAGCACGAGGAAGACATTCGGCTATACTCTTGTCTCGCCAACGGATCCGCCGAGGAGTTCCAGAAGGGAGAGCGCCTATTTAGGAATGACTCCGTCTC
>VJMY01001255.1:0-15826 GCA_009869795.1 Neelides sp. FZ-2019 | reverse complement strand
AGGAGCATCCCAACTTTCAGTGGTGGTCTTTACAGCATCAGGTGCATCCCAATTTTGCGTGGTGGTCTTTGCAGCAGGTGCATCCCAACTATCCGTGGTGGTCTTTACAGCATCAGGTGCATCCCAATTTTGCGTGGTGGTCTTTTCAGCATCATGGGCATCCCAACTTTGCGTAGTGGTCTTTTCAGCATCAGAAGCATCCCAACTTTGCGTAGTGGTAGTTACAGTGTCAGGAGCATTCCAATCCTTGTCAGACTTTACAGGAGTTTCCCAACTATCATTTGCTGCTGAATTGGGCTTAGAATCCCAGTAATCTCTGTCAATACTTCCAAAGTTACGATTATGAGATCCTCGTCCACCTCCACGATCGTCCCAATTGCCTCTTCCTCGGCCACCACCACGTCCCCTGCCACGTCCACCTCCACGACCTTCCCAATTTCCCCTTCCTCCTCCTCGACCTCCCTGGTCATAGTGGAATCCTCCGCCCCTTCCAACATTGTCACCTCTTCCACGTCCTCTTCCTCTGCCTCGAAATTCTTGGCCTCTTCCTCCACACCACGTGTCAGTTTCACAATTTTTTTCCCTGTTGTTTCTTCCTTCATCATTATCATTATTCCAACCTCCTCGACCTCCCCCGACCCTTTCACCTCTTTTGTCGCTGTTCGTGTGCCATCCGTACTTGGACACATCTTCATCAGCATCCGAATATCGCCTCCGTTTGTGGTCAGCGATATGAGAGGTCTTAGCGCTCCAATGGTCATCAATATAAACTTCCCGTTCTCTTTTCCTTCGTTCGTCTTCTTTTCTTGTGGCTTTCTCCACCCACTCAGCTCTTCGTCGGTCTCTTTCCAATTCGTCTTCGGTCTTCTCTACTTCACCATCTTCACTGTCAGAATTTTGAGAAGCTATGGGTTTTGATTTACGGACGAAAGCATCGGCGAGTGATCTCAATTTAACGACGAGTTTAAATATTCCAAGAGCATGGGCCGTTATATTGTTGCAGTATTTAAAACAGACATCAGCTTTTTGCAATTTCATCAACTTTTCAGCATTTATCTCCTGAAATAGCACATAAATATTTATACAATTTTGTAATTTATAATATTTTTAATCGGGTATTTTCAAGAGTTTTAAACCCTTGTCTTTGTTCTATTTACAATTATATACGATTGTGAAAGGAATGTTATAAAAGCGCTCACTTCTTTGGCAAAAATGTTGACATATTGTCCAAAGCCATTTACAGCTAAGAATTCAGAGATGTCTTGAACATTCCAAATGTGCGGATTGAAAGTGGAATCAGCTAACAAGTTCTGGAAAACTTCCTCATCAACGAGTTTGTAGTACTCTTTATATTCTGTTGCGTTGAAGTTCGATTGAGTTTGGGTAGGTCCTTCATTCCAATTGTCATTTTTCGATTTGGTTTGGATGGGTCCTTCATTCCAATTGTCATTGTCAGAGTTCGATTGAGTTTGGGTAGGTCCTTCATTCCAATTATCGTTGTCAGCGTGGTCATCCCAACTCCCCATTATTTCAACCTAACAAATGAAATCAAAAGACAATGTTAATAATACAAAAATACCAAGTTCAATTCCTATCCACAATTTGAATCGCTTCGTGAAATGCTGAAAATTGTAAGATGAAAGAATGAAAGTAGCAAAATGTCGGTTTATTACTTTTTTGAGATATGAACTCAAAATAGAGATCGATTATTTGGAAGAGTTAAAAATGCATTAATTCTTCAGTCACTTTCTCAAATTGAGTCTCGATGTCAGTTTGATAAACAGAATAATATTTAATTGTTCTCAGGAAGAACGAAATCGAAAGTAGCGGAGGAAGAAATTCAAAACTAATCAATTCAGAAGAAAGTGGAAATGAAAGCCGCTTGCTCGTGCTATCATCTTACGAATTATAAATTAAAACTTATCACTCTTGATTCTTGAATTCATAATGCGGCACTTGGATACTATTATTGATTTTATAATTATAACAATGCAAAGTACAATAAATAATAAGATTGTAAAATACAATCGGACGATGTTTGGCAAGAAGGGGATTCGAGGTTTGTTGATTTTCAATAATAATTTGAAATTATCTTTATAAACAGAAAAGTCGGAAATAATTAGTTTTTAAAAATTCTTAAAAGTAAAAATTCGAGCATTGTTTTCTAATGTTTCTTTGTTACTAAACATACATTTTTTACCATTCTGTTTTAGAATAGGAATGGTTACTCCTTTTTTGATTTTTTCTGAAAATCACATGATTTAGAGATGACAAGCAATAAAAAATTGTTAAGCCAGTTGACCTATTAAACTCAGACGAAATAGGCATATTTTTATGTGGTGTCTCAGACCTTACAATTAACATTCACAGACCTTGCGTGGATGGGATGTTATAAGAAGGGAGTGCGTTTTTGTTATATCCATTTCGACATGAATTTGGTCACCCACCCGTCCAGACTCCTGAACCTAGGGTCAAACGGCCAGACATTTATTTGTGATCCAAAAACAAAATTGCGTTTATTAAAAATTTAGTAAAAACCGTTGTTCTTATTAAAAATTTAGTAAAAACCGTTGTTCTTATTAAAAATTTTTTTAAAAACCTAGTAGAAATTCTGAATTATAATTTAATTCAGCAAAAGTTAGAAAAATATACCGGTCAACAGGTTATTCCTCGACTATATGGCTAATGAAGGTTCACAGATTCAAACTTAATTCTTATTTAAGCTCAAAGAGACAGGGAAGGGACTTCTCTAAAATCTACTTGTTACAAAATTATTATAGTGTAACTTTCAAAAATTATTTTCAAATAAAAGCAAATAATTTTTTTTATTAAATAATATAAATTTAAGTCTGATCAGCAGACTAGTATGTCAACATTTATTGGTTATGGAAACCAAATTTTGAAAAATCAAAATTCCTCTAATCCCCTTTTTTCCTAATGTGGCTCAATCCAATAATTACAAAACACTCTCACGATCGATACTTTCGAATACTCCATTAGCAAAATTATAAATACTTTAAATGCATAAGAAGAAAACGTTCGAATAGTCAGGCAAAATATTTATTCTAAACTAGTCAATTTCAAACTATGGATTTTTAAAATAAATGAATGTGATTATAATAATTATGCATATTTAAAATTATACCTTAATATAAACAAGACAAGATGATGCTCCCTTTACTTGAAAATATTGGCAAATATGAGGCTGAGGGCTTCGGCTGTGAGAATGACAATCTCAATGTTAATTTGGTTTTTATTTTGTATTTGTAAACGTTAAGTAATGTATTTATTATAAGTTCATAGCGGCTTTATCGTTAGCACTATACTTGACAGCACTTTATAGAAAAATGCTAACTTATTTTAGCATAAAACGTATAAAAACGTACGCAACCCAAAGAACGTGACAAGAGCCGAGCACACACACGCATACGAAATACACTACAGAAAAGTACCGAAATACAAAAACTCTAAATGCTTCATCGCTTAATCTCGAGAGCTTGTATGGGGAGTATTGAGACGTGTGAACCCTCACTGCCCTCTATTCATTCCCTATATAAGAACTTATTCCGCCTATTTCTCATGTTTGGTATATATAGATTTTGTTAAATACCAGCCATTTCAATACAATTAATACAATTGACAGAACTTTTAATTCTAATTTAACCAAAATTGCTTTAATTGTTTTTTATGAAACAAGGCAAAAACAAGAACCATTTTAGAAATATATATTAGAACCGATAAATACATCTGATTGACATTGAATTGGATTACAACTTGTTACCGCCAAAAGCGTCAAACGCCAAAAGGTTTATTTATTATTTTATTATTAGATTATCTTAGTATTTTTATTTTACTTGAATTTATAATTACCTAATTTCATAAAATACTAATTAGCTAACGATAATATTATGTATTATATAGTAGAGATAAATAAATCTATTGATTTAATGTTTTATAATTTTAGGAAACAGAATGAGTTCTGCTCCAGCGACGTCGAAGAGACGTAGGACTTCAATGTCTTCAACGGCGAGTTTAGCCAGTAGAGGAGACGATGATGGGAGTTTGGATCTTGAATATCAGCCAGAACTAAAGCGGAAGAAGGTCATCAAATTAGATCCTGTACGAGTGCCATTCTTGCTCCTTTCCTATATTTATCACTAATTTTATTTATTTTATTAATCACGCACATTAAAAACACGTAATTATTGAGCTTTTTGGTAAATAGTGTTAAACTTCATTGATACTTATCTTTCTTGACTTTCTGTCGTTTCATTTGTAGAGTGAATTTTTTAAATTTAGATTGAGGTTTTTATTTTGGTAGAATTCAGTATATTATTTTTATAATCATTGCAAAAATCAGCCAATAATACACATTAATAATAATAAATATTATTAATTAATTAAAAAATATTAGCTTCAATTATAAACGTGTGCATAAACTTTTTTAGATTGAACAATGTCAGCAAGTTTTCGATGTCATTCGTTATCAAAAGAAAGAAGATGGATCGTTGCTCTGCGAATCCTTCATTCGAGTTCCCAAAAAGAGACAAGATCCATCTTATCACGAGGTAATTTTCATTATATTTATAAATTAATTTTCAGAACTATCACTTAAAAGTAAAAAAAATTCTTATTTTATTTGCCTATTTTCTTAACTTTTATTCAGGTTATAACCAATCCAATCGACATGCAAAGAATTAATCAAAAGATTAAAATGGACGAATATGATGATATTGAACAAATGTCGATTGATGTGGAAATTATGGTCGAGAATGCAAAGTTATTTTTTAAGGTTTGGATTCATTTATTGTTAATACATTATGTAATCTTTTGCTTTTAATTCTAAACAAATAATCATGAATTATATTTTACATTTTAGAAACCAGCTCAAGAACATAAAGATGCAAGTGAACTTTGGGATCTTTTCGTAGAGACAAAATCCCGACTCTGTGAAAGGGATCCATCCGAAGATAGCGATAAAAAAGGGAAAATTATATTAAAAATGGGAAAATTGGTATTTCATATTCAAAATTCAATCATTCTATCAAACTCTCTGCTAATTATTAAACTATTTAATTATCAATTTATTTTTAACGAATTTTAAAAATAAGAATTTAAGTAAAACAATTTTTGAATTCTATAGGCCAAACGAGCCGCAGCTGCCGAGTCTAAAAAACCTCTAGCTGCTGAAGGTGATGCTGGCGAAACTTCCGAGTCGTCATCCACAACAACAGATAAACAAGACGATGGAGAAAATTCATTGGCTACTCAACTTGAAGAATTGTTCACTTCGGTAATGTTGGCAGCAGATGTAGATAATCGACCACTTCACACGATGTTTCAACTTCTTCCTTCAAAGAAGCGTTATCCGGAATATTATGAAGTCATCGATACTCCCATTGACTTGAAAATGATTGCCTGCAAGATACAAACAGGTACCTATGTTCTGGTTTCTAGAGAAGTTATGTCCCATTTTTAATTATTGAATGCCATTTATGCCCTGGCACATTTATTTCATCATTTTGCTCCTCTCTTCTCTAGCAAACTTCAAGCTAAATTAAATAAGCCTTATTTAGTTTGTTAGATTATAAATATATAGGCAGCAAGGGTTATCAAATGAGTAAGGTATGGTTATTTTTAGCAATCGGTTGCTATGTCTATTTTTTGGTCTCTAGTTCACACATCAGTTCATCCTCCATAAGAATCAATGTAGTATAAATGTATTTCCACGATTCAAGTTTTCACTGTTCACGATCATGTTTAAACTTGTAAAGATACAAGCTTTTAATATATTCATTAAATTTAAAAATAAAATTCATCGTGTTTTGGCATTAAGATGCCCATTCTTGGAAATACCTTTTTACATTATTTTAAATGAAAGTAAAATAAAAGTGTGAACTGTCAACTTAGAAAATTTTTATTTTCATCTCTAAGGAGTATGTCCGCATGTTGATAGGCAGTTATTGATTCCTCAGTTTCTAAAATTGCCGGAATTTGATTATATTGAATAGAAGAATTTATTGAAACTGTCTCTTCAACTATAAAAGTAGAAGTTAAGCATCCAACAATTCATTGATAAGTCTTATAGTTTGTAGAGTAAGATGAAAGAAAGAAAATTAACACTGTCTTTTTGAATTAGGTGAAATGGGGAGTTTAAATGAGCTGGAAAAGGATCTTTTATTGATGTGCAAAAATGCTTGTGCTTTCAATGAACCTGGTTCTCAAATATACAAGGACGCCAAATCCTTAAAGAAGGTTATAACCGCCAAGAAGATTGAAATTGAGCATGGGAAATCGAATACAAATCCTGGGAAAACCAGCGAGCGAATTCGTAATAGAAGACTCCGTAGCGGACTTTCTCACTCGGCCATCACAGCTGCACTTCAATATGAAGACGATGATGAGGAGGAAGAGGAGATGGAAGTTGTGGATGAAGAACTCCAAGACCAACAAGAACAAGAACCAGGAGCGGATGATGAGGACGATGAGAGCCATACTGAAACTGATGGGGAGAGTCCGTTGTGGCTTCTGTATGATCACATTAATTCCATAGCCGCACCTGGAAACACAAGGTTGGCTGATCCATTCAAGAGACTTCCTTCAAAAAGATTTTACCCAGATTACTATAAAGAAATCAAAACACCCATTTCCATCGCTCAAATCAAAATGAAAATCAAAGTATACATTAATTGCCAAATATAATAATATATAAATTTACATAAAACAACAGTTATTTTATTGTTATGTTTAACAATATTGTTATTGTTAAACAATTGTTATTTAATTTAATTTACACTTTTAATTTGGATTATATATAAATTTTCATCAGTTTGATAACAAATAACAACTTTCATTGAATTTTAGCGAGGAGATTACCTCACTGTGCAACAAGAGCAAGCGGACTTTAACATTATGTTCGAAAATGCGAAAAGTTACAACCGTCCAGACTCGAATATTTACAAAGCAGCTGTAAAATTGCAACGAGCCCTTTCGAGCAAAGTTCACGAGTTGCTAAATGAACCTGATGACATTTTCATTGACGAAGTTTCTAAAGATACGTTGTTGGAGTCAGATTCGGAAACAGCGGGA
The DNA here is from genome assembly GCA_009869795.1 of Neelides sp. FZ-2019. NCBI lineage: Eukaryota > Metazoa > Arthropoda > Collembola > Neelipleona > Neelidae > Neelides > Neelides sp. FZ-2019. Next base: position 8,737 of record VJMY01001255.1, on the reverse strand, counting down.
CTTTCTTCCCCTGGCTCATCTTCTTTGTTGGAGGGCTCTTTGTCGAGCAAAGTGAGTCCGCCTGGAAAGAAGAAAGGGAAATGGACACCCAAAATTGAAGCTACACCTCTTAGTAACAAAAAAGATTATTTGTCCAAAGGAGTTCTGAGTCCCAATGACATCATGAAGAAAAGATTGAACACGCTCTACAAGACGCTGGTTGACCATGCTGAACCAAATGGAAGAATTCCAATTGAAGTCTTCATGGAAAAACCGTCAAAGAAACTTTATCCTGACTATTATGCAGTCATTCGTGAACCCATCGATATGCTCACCATTGAAAACAACATCAAGAATGACAAATACAATTCTTCTGATGACTTGCTTAATGATTTTTATCTAATGTTCAACAATTGTCGACAATACAACGAGGAAGGTTCGCTTATTTACGAAGATGCGAATCGTCTGGAAAAGCTGATAAATGACAAGAGAAGAGATCTGGGTCTGGATCCGGGAGCAAAGAAAATGAAGAAGGCTAAGCGAAGCCCAACGCTTACTTCTAAACAGAAGAAACTTCTTGAAGTTGTCAGAGACCATAAGGATAAAAATGGCAGAGTTCTGAGTTTAATCTTTCAAAAACTTCCATCCAAAATGGAATATCCGGAATACTACGAAGTTATTAAGAATCCAATTGACTTGGATAGGATTTGTAACAAAGTGAGAACGTATCATTATGATTCGTTAGAAGCCTTGGTCTCAGACTTAATGCTTATGCTCGACAACGCGTGCAAGTTCAATGAGCCAGACTCACAAATTTACAAAGATGCTCTTATTCTTCAGCGTTTAACGCTTCAAACAAAGCTCAGTTTGGCTGATGACGATAATGGGGTTCCGGATGTGTCTGGAGCAGTGAGAGAAATCTTAACTTCTATCTTCATCTCTGTGTATAACCATCAAGATGAAGAAGGGCGATGTTATACGGATACGTTGAGTGAACTCCCGGAATATGATGAAGTTGATGGAGTCAAGTAAGAATTTTTAATTTAATAATATCATTCTATTGTTTGTAGCTTTTGGAAAGTGTCGTTTTATCTTAAGTTTATTTCGGGTCATTTAATTACAAGGATTTGATTTGATTTTAGGGAGCGAGCATTGTCCTTGGACTTAATTAAGGGTAGATTGGATCGGGGATTTTATAAAAGATTGGACAATTTTCAACGAGACATGTTTTTATGTTTTGACCGTGCAAGGAAACATTCAAGAACAGATTCTCAAATATTTGAAGATTCTCTCGAGTTGCAATCCAATTTCATAAGGTAAATAAAAATACATCCAAATACACGAGATGTATTTAGATTGAATTGAACAAGAAATATGTAATATTTTTTAATAATTTTCAATAATGTCGATTTTATTATTTAGGACAAGAGACGAACTTTGTAATTTTGGGGAAGTTCTTAAATCTTCTGCTCTTAAATACAAACAAGCTGATTTAAACAAAGCAGTTGAAGATCTGAGGATTGAGAAAAAGGCTAAAGAGACTCCCCAAGACGAAGAAGTTCTTTCTGAGGTCAAAAAAGAAGAAGCGGCTGAAGTGCCAGTCTCGCAAGTAATTTTTCTGTTCATTTCTTTCTCTGAATATCTTAGTAATTTTAATATACTCTTCCTCACTTCTTTTTAATTAATTTGAATAATAAGATTAAGACTTATTTTTATTTAAATTAAGAAATACTAGTCAATTTTTTAGAAGTGTGATCTGATTGTTAATTTAATTGGAATTTCAGAGTGAAATTTACAACGAACAAACATATAACATTGGAGATTTCGTCTATCTTACTCATAATAGCGGGCCTGGGAATGATCCGCTACCTGAGGGAACAAAGGGAGCCGCAAAAAATATTGCAAATATTCAAAAACTTTGGACCGAACCTGATGGAACAAAAATGTTTGAGGGCATTTGGTTTTTTCGACCAGACCAGACTTATCATCTCCCAACGCGAAAATTCCTCGAAAAAGTTTGTTACTCCCTTCAACCCATTTTCATTCTAAAATATATATTCAATTTGAATTTTGCCCTCTAGACATTTTAATTTATCTCATTCCAATGGAGAAAGGTATGATGAAAATTTTTCGTTTTGCAGGAAGTGTTCCGGAGTGAAGTTCGATCAACCGCCGCTCTGAGTGAAATAATAGGCAAATGCTTTGTAATGACGGTAAAGGGGAAGGAGTATTTCCATTATTCACCGGAGGGGATTCTTGACGAAGACGTATACGTCTGCGAGTATCGATACTCCTCAAGGGGACGATGCTTCACCAAGTTGAAGAGTTGGGCCTTTGATAACGACCGGATCAAATTGATTCCGAGACCAAAGCCCCTTGAACCAATTAGAATATGTTCTGTCTTCACGGAGCGGATTGGGAAGATGAAAGAGGAAACACCGTTCCTTGAAGAGGATCTTGACAAAATCCCCAAAGAAAAGTTCCCAGTAAATTTCATATTAAAAGGAATTTTCCTAATACAGTTGATATTTTCTTCCAATTTCCATTAAGATTGCCAATTATTATATTCAAAGTTGGAACTAAGGAAAGTTGCGAACTTGAATTGAATACATATACTTTTTTCAGAATATTCAATTGACGATGAAAGTTCCGGGCAAAGAAGATGTTACTTACTATGAACAGTATAATCTGCCATGTGGGCCTATCCGAGTCGGCGACTACGTTTATGTACGTGTTGAGAATGCCAAGAAGTTGATAGCTCGAGTGGATTCAATGTGGGCAGATACTTCGTAAGTTTCATAATTTCGAAAAAAAACTTGAAAATTTAATATTCTTTAAAAAGCGAAAATAAAGTTTTTCTTTTAATTTAAAGTTTAACTATAATGCGATTCGACTTATAAAAAAGTTGTTTTAATAGGGGAATTACTTTCTTCCATGGCCCTTGGTTTACATCGCTCTCGGAAATTTCTCCCTCAAGTGTTCCACAGGGTCGCGTATTTTATAAACAAGAAATATTTCAAAGTTCAATCGAGGACACGAATCCACTTTTGAGCATTTGTGGGAAATGTTCCGTTTTGGACGTTGAGAATTACATGAAATGTAAAGGATCTTTTTTACAAACGCACAATATTAATGATACTTTTTAATTTTATCAAAATATTGGAGGAGATTTTGTATGGAAGTATGCAAATATATGACTTGATAAATAGTTCGCCCGACAGAAGTTTCCGAAGATGACGCCTTCGTCTGTGAATCTCTCTATGAAGAAGTTCGAAGGCAAATAAAAAAGTTTGACGGGTTGAAGAAAATTACATGGAAGGATCCAAGGGTTCATGAGGATGAAATCTACTTTTTCCGACGCCCCATACCGATCGTTAAAGTTGATTTGGACGGAACTATTATTCCAGAAATGCCAAAACTTAAAGCAGCTTCTAAATTTGATCCAGTAAGGCTTCTTTTTCTCCTGACATAATATGGTTTTATGAATTAAGATTTGTCTGGGAGCCAAGACGAAGCCAGATGAGATATTTTATTGATTTGTGAATCAGGGTGATGGAACATGATGGGGTAATTAATAACTCATTGGGCTACTACACTCTCGCTTTTGTTTTATATTTAGTCATCTCCACTTGGGAGTTCAAAATTGGAATTGGACAGTTTAATGGAGGATTCACTTGACAGCTCACCTCCTTCATTGTCTGCGAGTGAAATGATGTCTAGTGGAGCTCCGAACATTGCACAATCTGGAAAGAAGTCGGGGAAAACCCCAGGGAAGAAAATTGTCACTGGTTACATCCTCTACTCTTCAGAAGTTCGGAGGGGTGTCGCGGAGAAAAACCCAACATCAACTTTTGGAGAGATAAGCCGAATTGTTGGGAATGATGTAAAAAATCGTTTTACAGCCGTCCTCTTTTCCCTGAGAATTTTATTATTTTTTCTTAGTTTTTATACGTGGGGCTCTGGGCTCATTTTTCTTTTTGTTTTCCCTTTTTCCGCAGTGGAAGAAGCTCACGACGACGGAGAAGCAAGTTTATGAGGAGCGGGCCGTGAGATTCAATGCTGAGAAGGAAATAGCCCTTGCTGCCGGCAATGACTTGGCGAATTCATCTCCTTCAAAATACTTTAAGGATATGAAGCCGGATGTTGACTGGGTCGCGGCCACAAATGCCTTGAAGAAAGACCCTGACTGGATATTTGAATGCTGTTACGAAAATTGCGATTGGCAGTTTGAAGATGCCCTGGATCTTATTGAGCATTGTGTTCAAGAGCCGAAAGGCCACGTCGCGTCCTCTTTCAAGGACTCAATGGGTAATTTAATATAGAAACTTCACCAGTATCATTTTAATATCTTATGAAAAGAGAGTGAATTTGACTCGTGAAGCTAACGGGATCAAAAATGTCAAACTTCTATTCAGACGGTGGAGAGTTCCAGTGTCATTGGAAAAATTGTCAGAGAGTGAAGAAAGGAGTAAATCCTTTCCCAACTTTACAGCGTCTCATCAAACATGTTCGAGATATCCATATTCTCAAAGGGAATGGAAGGATCATTCATCCCGACATGAGGAGCAAGTATGAACATGATCTTTCTTTCCATTATAAATTATGATTTAAGAGATTCCTAAGATTTTTAAATAAATTATTCAAATGTTGAAAATGAAAATGCTTGATAATTTGTGAAGGAAGATTTCAGAGATTTCAATGAATTTCAATCATTGAGTTTAACTTTTTGAGATGTTTATGATGGTGGGTTTGAATATTTACTTTTAAAATGAACCTCGAGCTAAAAGATTTGTACGTAGGAGTATTCAGCTCTCGCGAACGACATTGGCTAACAAGGCAGCTGAGGCTGCGGCCAAAGCCATTGCGGCCAAATGTAAGTATTTTTGACAGTACTGATTCGTGTTTTGCCTTTTTTAAGGAACTTAAAGGCTTCTAAGAACCCTAGACCTAGACCAGTAATTAAAAAGTACAAGCCACCTTCGGTCGCCAGCGGCTCTCCGTTCGTTACGATGGCTCTTAATCAAGGCATGAATAAGAGTTACCAACAAAGCCCAGCATTTAATTTGTCGGCTAGTTCGCCTCAGCTTGTGTGTGAGTTTTTTGTTTTTGCTTTTTTATTATTTTTAATTAATTGAATCGACTAGTATTTAGCATGAAGGTATGAGTATTATTTTTGGTATTTAAATGTTGGAAATAATGATTTGAAGGAGACTTATTTTATTATTATTGTTATTATTATTATTACGTGATGTTATTTTTTTAAGTATAATATAAACAAATGAAATTAATAAGTAGTTTGTTTGTTAAGTGTATTAGCATTCTATTAGTTTTGACGTTTTGAGTTTGACAATGAGAATACATAATTTAATTTGTGAAAATTTAGCTTATCTTGTAAGTTATTCCGCATTCGTTTTCGTTGAGTTGATAATAATTTGTTAAATAATATTGCAAGGTATGGGAAGGTTTTGAATTTAATAATGTATCATACGTACTTGTTTTCTGTTTCATGCCTGAATCTGACAAAGTTATTAACAAACCCTTTCACAATTTGTCCCTTAAAGGCATGAAAGTTTCGGAGGATTTTGCTTTCGATTCATTTCAGAACTCATTTCCCCATCACACTATTTGGATGCTTAGTGGGCAAATACTCAAGAGTTGCTCACTGAAAATTCGAGTAATTTTTCAAACTTTTCATCTGGCATCCCTTGTCAAATTTTTATATTTTTTCGAAAAAGTCCTTTGATATTTAAATAATTTTATTGTAATTATTGAGGGTATTACTCATGCTCTAGTTGGAATAGAAAAACTTTTTCATGATAATTTTGTTATTAAAGAGTCCTCGACGACAAAAAATGCTCTTATCTATAGCCTTCACCATATAGTAATTCCAACTCGAGGGACGTAGTTTTTTAAATAATTGGAAAGTGGAGATGGGATGGAAGATGGTTTATGAGTTTATTGTGCTATTTAGCGGCAGTGAATGCCACGGTGGCTCAAGCGATAGTACACCAGCCTCAGGTTATAATTCGTCCAGCTGCTCCACCGGCTGAACCGCTCTTCATCGCTGTTCCTCCGAGGCCTCAGAAGCTCGTGCACTCGGAAGCCTACATAAGGTATGTTTATGCTTTGAAAGAAGAGTTCTCTTCTGTTTTGTAAGAAAATATAAAATTTAATGACTCCTCCTCTAGATATATCGAGAGTCTTCACAACGAACAACGTTACATGACGAACTGGGAGAAGACTCTCAAAGCAACTGTTGACAACACGGCGGTTCCGGACGTTGAGAAACTCCCGTCCCAATGGCTCGGAAATGGAGCAGGGAACCACGGGAGTGTCGTGAACGCTCTGTGGGCGCTGAGGGACTTCATGATGCGAGACGCCCTTGGCCTTAGGCGCGTTCTCAATCAAGAATAATCTTCTCAATGGCCCATTCTCCCTAATGGACGCTCCATCTTCTGCACAAAGATAATTTATTTAATAAGTCTGGATCTTGAGATAAGAGTCCCTAAATCCTCATTTTATAAACATTCTTCTTCATAAGGTTTTTTCAACAATACAAATATAGTACACATAAATATTGTTTTATTTTGTGTTTAAACTTAAGTACACATTGAATTAATATCTAAAATGTTTTATTGTTTTTGTATTTAAATAAATAATTTATAAATACCTTTGTCCTATGGGATAACTATTTTATATGAAAGCCGTTAAAGAAATATTACTACTAACTAATAAATAAGAAAGGTATATTTGTAAATAAATACTTATAAATTAATTACTTTGTATTTGTTTTACTATTTTCTTCTGGCTTTAATTAAAATTGCAGATTGTCAAGTTTGCTTCGGTGAAGATTTTGCAAGATTTGGTTCAAAAGTTGACAAAATGGAAGCGTGCATTATTTATAATAATAAATCTTTCTAATATATTCAAAGATCTTAATCATTTTCTTATATTATTAAGTTGCATATGCTGATCTTCAATTCATGTTTATATTTATTATTATTAAGTTGCATATGCTGATCTTCAATTCATGTTTATATTTATTATTATTAAGTAAATCATTATGTTATTAATATTGACACTGAATAATAATATATAAACCTAAATATAACTTTTAAGATACAAGGCATTTAGTAGAAACTTTTTCTAAAAGTTCAATATGGAAGTAATACACATTAGGATAAAAAAGATGAGAGAAAGAGGTCAATGAGTTTTTCTAGATTGACCTAGTACAGTGGGAAATGTAAGAGGCAGAACGAGGTGATTTTATAAAGAAAAAAGACTTTCATGAACCTTTTTTCTCTTCCCAAGTTCATAAAATTCCCCTTATGGGCTACCCATCGTTTAATAGAGGAAATAAAAATTTCTGGCCGTAATTTCCTATTTGAAACAATCGTTAGGATTTTAGGATATTTTTCTTTTCACCGACTCCACTCAATCCTGATATTTCAATCCAGCCCGCAAAGTACATAAACTTGGGTTACCTACACAATGAGAATTTTGGGGTCAGAGTAAAGGGACACACGTCAAGGCATTTCAAGATAAAAATAAGATTTGAAACGAGTTCTTTTTTTTGCCCAAAGTGTTATAAAAAGGGGCGGGTGGGAGTGAAAATAATGAAAAACCCCTAAAGGTTTTTCCTCTTCTGACCTTTCCGAAATAAAGTTGATCGTTAGGGAGAGGAGAAGGACTCGAGTGTCCTAATTCTATCTCTTACTTCCACATCTTCTCCCTCTGGTTAGTCTCTTGTAAAAATAATAGGGTGAAGTTCTCCAGGTTTCATCCATTATCTTCAATTCTCTCTTTCTCTTCATTCTTTCAACGAAGATATTTTGTGTATGTGTGTTTATACTATATATTGTCTAGTAAAAACGATGTATATTTCACTGGGGAACTTGGATTCGATTCTCCATCTCTTTTTTCGATAGCTTTGTGTGTAGTAGTAGTAGAGTTTTTAAAGAGAAGCGTTTCATTCGTACGTTTGAACCTAAATAATGGGAGAGGAGAAAAAAAGGTTATATAAGAGCCACTCATTTCTCTTTTATCGCCGCTTATAATAAACAGCTTACTCAAGATATCCAAGTCAGGAACCGTGAGGGCTTAAGTTTAACTTTAAAGGAAAATTCTCCTTTTCAATTTAATGCGCACAATGCTTAAGATTTATTTCCTTACGTCTTACTTCTTACTTGATTCAAGTTAAGCATGAAATGTATGGATGTCTCCTTACGACTATGAAGATATGACTCGTATATTTTACTGGGAAATTCATGGGAGATCTCCGTATTGAAGGCTTTTTAAAAATCACGAGAATGGAAAGAGAAAAGAAAGAAAGGTAAAAACGTAAAGCGAAATCGAAAAGTAAGATTCTCTCAATCTACTTAATACGAAAAGTGCCTGCTAAAGAAGTGCATGTATTTACATGTATCTTCTTTTTGGTATTCACCCGATCCAGGTACCAAACCAATAACTTTCAAGATTCTCTTTCACTTGGGAATTGAGGTGTTTTAAATGACAATGAATATAATATTTCAGGCTAACTACAATAAGCCTTAACCTTTTGAAAGCCAGAAATATCCTGACTAAATGCATTCTATATTCCATGGAAAATATGTTGAATTTCAATTTCATAGACCTAACTCAATCTTACATATTATCAATGAGATTCCATTATTTAAATTTCATCGTTTTGATCAGTAAATATTTATTGAGATAGAAATCAAATTATTTCAGTGTTATTATATAATGGTACAAAAAATTT
>VJMY01001254.1:0-15861 GCA_009869795.1 Neelides sp. FZ-2019 | reverse complement strand
AAACGTATTAAAAAAGTCTAATCCAATAAATTTTTAATTGTATATCTTTTGATTTTGGCCTTATCTAATTAATACGCTTTTATAAAAAAGATTGTACTCAAGTACAAACGAAATTATATAAAAGGGAGCATCCGAGAATATTAAAAATAAAAGTTTTTCACTCAATGTAGTTCAATCAATCAATTTGTTTCATTGATAAAACACTAATAAGCCAGTAAAGTAATAAAGTGTCAAGCACTGCTTTGTTATTTTACTGATATGGGAAATTGCAGGGTGATAATTTGATTTACTCTAAATTATCTTTTTCATTGTCTTGTATTTCATTAAACTTATATGCTCTAACTGTATATTATTTAATATTACAATCATATTTTATCTTTTGTATTGATCGAGTAAAATTCTACAATTATAGTCGTAGAAAAAAATCGTTTTAATACATTATAGTACTGTATTATATTTAATGATTAAAAATAAAATTCAAATGTGATTTTGCTTCAATACTAAAAAAGTGAGAAAATTTATTCTTTTATTAGAATGATTTAATATATTGAATATGTATTATAATATTTTCTATTATATAGTTGTTATTTTAATTTTAATATAATGCGTGTCTATTGACTTTTTCTCCGTCGCAGTTTTATAATCAGAAAGGGGAAAGATTTTATTAGTAAAATAATTATCTAGTAGGCACTCCATATTCTGATTTTCAATGAAAATTTAACAAGATTTGTAACAACAATAATAAATTACATTTTAATCTTTTGGTAAATATTGAACTCCTTAAAATAGTTTTTGTCTCTTTCTTCATGGTTGTTTCTACTTAAATATGTGTATTAGAATCGTGCATACATGAGGTATATTCTTCACTATGATATTAATACTTTCAATTATACCTCATACTATAATATTTATAATGAACCTTATTGAATTTTGTCTATATTGTATGTTGGATGTAGTAGTGCCTGGAGTGGTCAATATACTTTAATTACTACATAATAGGCAAATTTAGTAGACTTGCCTCTCAAATTTAGAGTTGTCAATCAATATATAATAATTTCTATGCTCTTCTTGTTCAAACATTATAATTGTGTCTTGAGTCAGCCTTGGCTCACTCAATTGATTAAATTAAAACAAGTTACACACAAGTGAAGCTCAATCATCTTAACAAGCAGTCTTACAAGTTAAAATTTACAAATAATTCTTATAATCTTTAGGTATTACAAGAATTAAATATTTACTTACATTTCTCTTCTCTTTACTAATTTAACTAGTGAATGAGAAATTTTCCATACCCAATAAAAAGGCAACTAAAATTTAGTCGAATTTTGAAGCACATTTATTCATTTTTGGTTAGGTAATACTTATTTTTTTATTTCGGATTATTTTCTAATTTGTAATTTAATTCAATGGACGTTTAAAGGAGTTAGGTTGGTTATACTTTTTCAACATATGTTAATTTCTATTACATTACAGTCTTTGAGCTGATTTTAAGTCAAATATGATCGAGTTTCACAAAAAACATACAGGACAATATATAAATATTATTTTAGGTGTACAATAAGCAAATGTAATTTAATATCTAACATTTAAATTATTTACACAGGATATTGAGAAAAAGTACATTAACTCATATCATAATATCGTTAGTTATCAGGTAGTATTTAAAAGGAAATAGGATGTGAACTTTCAAATAATTATACTATAAAATATAAACTATTAAAATATATTTGGCACTAAAAATGTCGGTACTTAACAGTGAGTTATTGATACGAATACGAATCATTATACTATATAGCTAAAAATGTAAATAATCATTTCAACATTTTTGTCAAATACAAGCATAGTAGATTTTTAGACCTTGTTTTTTATTAACATTTATCTACAAAGGGTAATAGTAATAAGTAATAAGGTATATATAAGGTATATTCGTGCAATGCAATGTCACAGAAAGATTTATTGAAATTTTCGAATAATTTAACGGATTATACATAAATACAAGTGTATTTTTATTCATGAACACTTGCGTAACATTAACTAATTTAAATCATAATTAATTACAGTGTTTAATAAAATAATTAAAATAATCCTTATATCAAGCAAAATGGGCATATTAAGGGTGAATGAATTTTTAATTTAAGTTATGGGTTATGTAAAATTTAATGTTTATTTACAATTGAATTAAACGTATGATATCATTTTATTTTTCAGCGAATTTTAAGGAACTTTTATAGAGCAATTTTTGAAGAGGACGAAAGTTCAAGTAGTTTATTAGGAATGTCTTCAAGCTTTGTGTCTTCCAAAAGGCCGCAATACATTGCAGCAACTGCAGGTAAAATTTAATAAGCTCTAAATTTTTTAATTGATCAATCGCGGGTAAAATACATAATATGGTGATAATATGTATACCAAAATATATTCATGCCATATTGAACTATATATTTTTATATTTAAATATTATAGCATGTATTGGAGCCTTTGGCCTTGGTACAATACTTGGTTGGTCCAATCCCACAATTAACAAAATTAAGAATGATGCGAACTTTGCCAATATTTCTAAAGGAGATGAATCATGGATCGGATCATTTGTTCCGGTAATTTAACATTACTAGTTAGTAATTAGTTAACTTGAATAAACGGCAAATTACTTTCTAATTTATTTTATGTGAATGAGATGTTTCAGATAAGGCTCATTAATTTTTCACTCAAATTAACCCAAATTGAGCATATTATTTACGGAAGTGATCTTGATGTTTATGCATAGCTTGGAGCCTTGTTCTCGGCTCCTGTTGCTGGATATTTAGTTAAAAGGATGGGAAGAAAAACAACGATGCTTTTAACCTCCGCACCATTTGTTCTCGGGTGGATTCTCATTGTTTATGCTAATAACTTGGCTATGATGTATGCCGGGCGATTCATTACTGGTTCTTAATTATAACTAATTTTCTTAATTAAATAGTTCTCATTCGAATTTGGATTTTAATCAAATTTTACTTAAGAGCCAATGTACTATTAAATAGGATTTTGTGGTGGTGCGTTTTCACTCGGATGTCCTTTGTTCATTGGTGAAACAGCCGAAGCGAGTGTGAGAGGAACACTTGGAACAGGATTTCAACTCATGGTCACGATTGGAATTCTGTTCTCGTATGGGATCGGAGCTGTTATGAATTGGATGTGGTTTTCTCTCGTTTGCGGATTCGTCCCTTTAATTTTCCTCGTCTTAATGATATTCATGCCTGAGTCTCCTCGATATCTCCTTGAGAAAGGCAAAGTGGCTGAAGCAACCCAGGCACTTTGTTGGCTTCGCGGCGCAGATCGAGGAGAACAAGTGGAAGGAGAACTTTTAGAAGTATTTTAACACAATCAATTAATTAAATTACGTTTTGTTTACTTTGTTTTTCCTGTAATTTTTTCCATTTTTAATCAATATATTTTTAAATTTAGATGCAAAAGAGTGTCGACTCGTCCAGGCAAAACAAAGCGAATATCAAGGAGATTTTCACCACGCAGTCCCTTTTGAGACCGTCCCTTATTAGTTTTGCCCTCATGTTCTTCCAACAGCTCTCCGGGATCAATGCCGTCATTTTTTACCAATCACAGATATTCGAAGCAGCCAAGGTGGACATGGACCAAGATGTTGCTTCAGTCCTAGTCGGAGTTGTTCAAGTCTTGGCCACATTGGTTTCTTCTTTCGTTATCGATAAAGCTGGGAGAAGAATTCTTCTCATTATATCCGATGTTTTTATGGGTCTTTCATTGATTCTTCTTGGAATTTTCTTCAAAATCCAAGATGCAGGCAATGACACAAGCTCGATTGGATGGCTTCCCCTCGTGAGCTTGATGGTTTTCATCATTGCTTTCTCTTTGGGCTATGGACCAATACCATGGATGATGATTGGAGAAATTCTTCCCTTGGAAGCCAAAGGTGCCATTTTTTATTTTGAATTGAGCGAGCATAAATTGTAATAAATGATTGTAGAATTGACTGCAACAATTTCCACAATGTTAAATTGGTTCCTGGCCTTCCTCGTCACAAAATTCTTTGGGGATATCCAAGATGCGATTGGAATTTCCTGGTGTTATTGGATGTTTGCAATTGTCTGTGGAGTAGGAGCACTTTACGTCTTTTTCGTTCTACCAGAAGTAAATTATTCACTAATTTCTTTCTAAATAACTCTTTATTGGACAATTAATTAACTCTTTTTCATTTTTCAGACGAAAGGAAAGAGTTTGGACGAAATTCAAGAACATTTCCGAGGAAATCGACCAACAAGAAGAACAAGAGAAGATTAAAGATAAATGATCAATTTATTAAATTGAGAACAATTTTAATACTTTGAATTTTATTATTTTAAACATAGCATGTTAATTTTAAATTGTAGCATTAAATATCATTCTTTATTTTTATATTTTAAGCTTTATGTGATGTAACGGTGAATGCAAGTTATATAGCGTTTATGGTAAATAAAATCTGTGTTTTATCAATATCGTGTAATACAATTTATTAATACCTAAATATTGACAATTATTGAAATAAGTGTAATTGATAGAATGAATGTTACGTCGTTTTCATAATCATTTCATTCACATTTCTTAAGAATGCCTTGATTTCCATTACATGAATGAAATTCATGTTTTTCTATTACGTATATTCCATTTATAATAGACATGATAAAAAATTTATTTTATCAATTTATTTTACAAGTAATTTGTTATCTAATTAATAAGCTATCGACTTATATTTTATCTTATCACATAAACGTAAACTTAATTGAACAACTTTTTAAGCATTATTTTATATTGCTCATTGAATTCAATTTCGAGAATCATATAATGTTTAAATGCCTTTATCTTATTGCTAGGGCTCATCAAAATAGAAATAGCGTGTATTCCCCATTTAACAAAATAGATTTAAGATATTTAAATAAATATAAAATATATGCATAAGATTACATTATAAAGTACTATTAAAAAATAATTCTTATATTGCATATTATGGCATTTATCTCAATTCTTCTATCTCAAAAACTTTAATAATTATAATTATCACCATTTTATAGGCAATTACAGTAGTTATATTAAACTTGGCATAATAAAATTATTTTTGAGAATATTTTTACATTATTACACTAACTAATTAATAAATTGAATAATGACTAGAAATAATCAAAATATTGAATGAATTTAAATATTTTTTCACATCGTTTTTAATAATTATTCAAAATAAATAATATTCAAAATTAATTAATTTTTACAGAAACTTGCTAAAATGAATGTAAACTAAAAATACGGAAATATTGCATTCCTGAAAAAGCAATTTATTCTGAAAACTCGGTAGTGCCTTCAATCCCTTCTCCGCCCATGAATGATGTAGAAATTGTAGTAGTCGGATCGGGGCCAAATGAGAACTTATAAATAAGATGAGAAAGACATTCGAAAGATGACATTTTTCTTCCCCTCCGAACGACCTCGCACTCTGCCATGCCCTTTCAAACAAAACCTCATTAAAATCTCAATTTTAATTTTTAGAACTAATTTTAAATGCCAATTAAGATTTCTCAATCTAAATTCACTTGAGTATCTGCTTCTGGAAGTAAGCAACATTCGACGCTCGTCTTGACCCATTTTGTTCCTCCGCCGGCTTCAACTCGTTCTTTCAGTCGTTCCAGCCAATTCCCATCAAGGGCAAGAAATATTTTTTCATTGAGGTCCGAGACAACATCGTTGGAGTCTTCGTAATCCACTTTCTTTGCTACTTTCCTTTCAGCAAACCCGAGCCATTTGGCTGGAATCAACCCAACGTAAGCTCCAAGAAGAACCCAACCCACGATCAGAAACCCAACTAAAGTTCCATATACCACAGTACGGACCAAATTCGCCGTGTCTGGATAATTCACTTGCACATCGATCAACATCATGTAAAGCCAAGACGAGAAGGAGGGTTCCACTGGTGGCGGGTCTTGAATTGGGCTCGGAATGATCAATCTGTCCCATTCGGAGTCTGTCGCTTGGAATGGATTCGTAGGATACAAATATCCAATTGTTCTTTTAACGTCTTTTGGACCGTAAGTTTGCCACGCGACTTGCATAGCTCGACTCGCAGCCTCCTTGTACATCTTCACACAATAAATATTGACTCAAGACCGAGCTGGAGAACTTTTTCAAACTCAATGAGCTTCCAAATTCTTTACCACGGAATTTGTTTTTGTCAATGACCTAGCTCATAATGTATTACACCTCACTCTGAACCTTTTCACCCTATTGCGTTCACTATGCCTCAAAGTTAAAAGCCTCGAGTATATTATCCTCCCGGTGAACAGTTCCTATCAAACCAATTATTATATGCTTCTATGATGCTGAGAGTCAAATGCTTTTCTACATATCTCGAGATAGACCTTCTTGAAGTTGGATGCTTTTTGACAAACTCCATACCTGTGGAGACTCAAAGACTTCAAATAGAAAAGCTTTGGGTACTTTGAGGATTTGTGTGGTTCAACTATAAAACGAGAAAACATTTCTTATATATATCCAAGTCAAGGGGTTTCGAGATCAGGATGGATGGCCAAGGTCTTGTGGTGAGGAATTGAGGAAGGGATCATGAATGGTTGAAAGACCCTTTCCATTCGGCCTTCGAAAGTCTCAAAAATTCACCCCCGTTCTGATACTTTTTTATTTTTACAAAACTCACTGAATATTTATCATTGCTCTTGGTATTTCTTCAACCCGTATAGACTATAGAGACATTGTTATTTTATGAGTTCAGAGTATAAGAAGTTTTCAAAGCATTCAATTTATGATTTTCAACGATTGGCATGATTATTATTTATAAGGAAAATAAAATACAAAATAAAATTATGACGATGAAATACACAATCTTGTATTACACAAAAAATAGTGTTCGTAATCGATACTAAATATTAAATTTCTCATCTCAAGATACTCAAGAACTCATCAACTATGTTGGAAAGTTGGAATTGAAACCCTATAAAAAGCAATAAATAGCAACTTTTACGTTTACGTTAACCATATGCATAACTAAAAATTTGGGGTGAAGTTAGACAATTTAAAAAGCAAATTCCTATTCAACATTTTGCAGACCATCATCTTCAAATTACATGTGCGATGGTTTGATAATTACGAATTCTCTGGACAATATAGTTTTTAACTTTAAATAAGTTCAAGTTTAAATAAGAATTTTCTTGAATTAAATATTAGATAATTTCTAGGAGTTAAAATGTCAAGTTCACGGCTGATTGTTAAAAATTTGCCTAAAACGGTAACACAAAATAAAATTATATTTTCCCCATTCAACAATAATAATGATATTTATTTTAAAATGTTTTTGATTCTTTTCAGGCATCTGAAGACAAACTGAAAGAACTATTTAGTCGCAAAGGAACAGTTACGGATGTCAAGTTGAAGTTTACTCTTGATGGCCGATTTCGGCATTTTGCATTTATTGGATTTAAAAGCCCAGATGAGGCTGAATTGGCTAAAAATTATTTTGACAAAACTTATGTTGGAGCTTCCAAAATAGCAGTTGAAAACTGTACGAACTTGGGTATGTCAGATGCCACTTTCATATAAATGCCATTGAATAAGATCAATTCAATCATTGTTAAATTGAAGTATTTTAAACTATAATTGTATTTATTTCTAAATAGGAGAAGAACATAAGAGCTACTCCGCCAAAACAAGGGAAAGAAGATCAAAGCAAATAGAAAAAGTACCTGATGCACCTCCAACAAAAAGAGTTCGAGTTGAAGATACAATCATTGAAAAATGCCAAGAAGATCCTGATTTTGCTGAATTTTTAGAGACACATGTTAAAAAGTCATCATGGGGAAATGATACCATCATGGAAGAATTAAAAAAGAAAAAGCATTCGAGTAAAGAGACAAAAAGGAACGATGTACCAGAAGAAACGCCCGAAACTGAAGAAAAGAAAGAAGTAATTAAAATCAAGAAAAAATTGCCAGACGAAGAGTATTTCACAATCAAAATTCGTAACCTTCCTAAAAAAGCAAGGAAAAAAGATATCAAATCATTTTTCACTCCATTAATCCCAAATTCATTGAGGTAACTTTAATATTTTTAACGAGTATAAACATAAAATAAAAGCTTAAATTTATTCTTTTAAGATACCAATTATTATTTTATTTATTGGATAAAACAGGATTCCGAATAATGCACGTGGTTTTGCATTCGTTGGTTTCACTAAAGAATCAGATCATAAAAAGGCACTTGCGAGGAATAAAAATTTCATTCTTGGACAACAAGTACAACTTTCTAATTACTCATCATCGAAAAAGAAGGCAGAAGTAAGTGAGGCCCGTCAGCAAAAATGGGAAGAACAAGAAAAAATCATTCAAGACACAGTGGAAACTGTTGGAGAAAGTGGACGAATTTTCTTAAGAAATCTTCCTTACACCACTAATGAAAATGAGATTAAAGAACTATTTGAACCGGTATGAACTCACTATAAATAATTTTAATTAAAATTAAATATTAATTGAAATGAATAAAGCTAGCTAGAAATCTATATGATCAATAATTATCTTTTTATAGTTTGGTCCCGTGACTGAAATTCATTTGCCAATCGATAGATTTTCTCGTCAACACAAAGGTTTTGGTTTTTTAACCTTCATGCTACCAGAACATGCAGCGAGAGCTTTCACCCAATTAGACGGAACAATTTACCAAGGGAGAATGCTTCATCTCCTTCCGGCTAAAAGCAAAGACGAGTCATTTGATGAATCTGCTTTTGGAAGTTCATATAAAAAGAAAAAAGAATATCTCATGAAGAGAAATGCAGGTAATTTAATATTGAATTATTTAATTTTTACCTCAAATTATTCATTCAAAATTAGTATTTAGAATGAATGATGGATAAATATTTGTAATAAATATTATAATAAATAATAACTAGCGATGTATTTAATTTCTAGGGAAATCTCACAATTGGAATACGCTATTCCTTGGTCAGAATGCTGTGGCAAATGTCGCAGCTACGAAATACGGTGTTACTAAAGAAGACTTGCTCTTGAACGTGGTGGATGACGACCAAGAAGAAGAAGCGAAAAATTCGAGTTCTGCTGTGAGACTAGCATTAGCAGAAACTGAGATTGTGGCAGAAACGAAGTGCTTTTTGGAAAAACACGGCGTTTGCTTAGAAGCATTTGAAGAAGTAAAAATTTAACGTTTATTTCTTGCTCAAAATTCTTAATTTTTTGTAAATTGTTAATTATTTTAATAATAATTAATTTCTAATATTTTTTAAACAAAAGGGAGCACGTCCTGAAAGATCAACTACTTGTTTACTAGTAAAGAATTTACAACAGTGTGGATCTCAACGATTAGTTGAGTTATTTTCTAAACATGGCGAAATTGGCAAAGTTGTTTTACCACCCTCAGGAGTTACCGGTTTGTAAAAAATATTTGCATTGTTAAATCATGTTAGTTAGCAAACTAACGCCAATGTTTTAATATTCCAAGAATTCTTTATTGAATGATTCTAAAATATTTTAACAGCAATCGTTGAATTTTTGGAACCAGCTGAAGCTCGAGCAGCGTTTAAAAAATTGGCTTACACCAAATTTGATGGAATGCCATTGTACCTCGAATGGGCACCTGTCGGCATATTCAACCAAAAGTCCAAAAAATCAATTGCTGGCCCAAGTCATACTCCAGCTCATAAATTTGGCGAATCTGCTTCAAGTAAAATGATTACTGAAGCGAAGGAGGAGACTACTGAAAGGGTTGAATTAAAGGAGAGCATTATTGTGAAGGCTGATGAAGACGATATTTTGATTCCTGAACCTGATACAACTCTTTTCGTTAAAAATCTAAACTTTAAAACGACAGAATCAACATTGAAGAAGGTAAATTCTTTCATAATTTTTTAATGTTTCACTACCTAATGAATTTTAAATTACATTTTTAGCATTTTGAATTAACTGGTAAAGTTTATTCTGTCAACATTGCCAAGAAAAGGGATGCAAAGGCCGAAGGGAAACTTCTTTCCATGGGCTATGGATTTGTGCAGTTCTATTCAGCAAATTCTGCATTGGAAGCTTTGAAAGATCTTCAAAATACAATGGTGGACAACCATTTGATAGAGCTCAAAAAATCCAATAGAACTTTACAGTAAGTTTAATACTTATTAAACATGACATACATAATACCATGTTCAATACCAGTTCAACACCACAAATTTTTATCCAATCATCGCAAAAATTAATCAAAATAATTTGTAATTAAAAGGTCCGACATTAGTCAGCTGAAGGATGCAAATTCGAAATCAAATGATAAGGAAGCCTCAACTAAGATACTTGTTAGAAATGTTCCATTCCAAGCTTCAAAAGAAGAAATTATTGAGCTTTTCAGGTATAACTTTCTTCATTTAAAGGTCATAATGTCTTTTTTTATATTTAAATTCTGGTTTTAATTTATGCATTAAAATTTTTTTAGAACATTCGGAGCAACGAAGGCTGTAAGATTGCCACTCAAGCTCGACGGGTCAGGACAGCATAGAGGATTTGCTTTCATTGATTTCCAATCTAAACAAGATGCAAAGGTCTATTTCATTTTTTATTCATGCTTATTGATTTCACTTAAATCTTGAGTAGTTTAAACTAATATTTATTATATCTTTATAGAGAGCATTTGAAACTTTATGTAAAAGTACTCATTTGTACGGTCGTCGACTTGTGATCGAATGGGCTGCCAGGGATGAAACTGTTGAAGAACTCAGAGAGAAAACAGCAAAACAATTCAAGTTAACTCAGGAAGGAGCTCGGGAGACGATGAGACAGAAGAGCACAATGAAAGGCATACAAAGGTACTTTGATGATCAGGGATCGAAAAAGAATAAGAAAAAGGATGATGATGAGGACGATGACGATGACGACTACGAAGAAATGGAATGATTTAAACAATGTGTTTTAAATTATAGGTATTTTTTGTAATGTTCATGTTCATCGCTTAACTTGCGTATAATCTGTATAATGTGGAGTGGATGTTGAACATGAAATGTTGATTTTTTTAAATTTAGGTTTTGTTTTAATAAAATAATTTGTTATTTTATTATGTTTTAAAATAATAATTAAATGTAATTTATCTATTTGGCATTATTCATTCTATCAAGTAAAATATTAATAAATAAGTAACTTATTATGCTTTACATAATAAAGTGACATATTGTCACTTGTCAATGGTATTGAGTATAAGGAAAAGATAAAAGAAAACCGTAGAAATAAGAAGAGGAAGGTCGAACGTATAGCAAGAGAATCAAAAGATTGATCAATAAATATTTATTGGTAAAGCGAATAGCATTTCGCATTCTTTCCTTTCTAAAACTATTCTCATTATCTTGGCTAATATTTTGCTTAGAAAGGTTTTCATCTCTTCACAAAATATCTTTTCCGTGTATTTCTATCAGTGCCTCGCATACTGATTCATCGTTTCGAAATAATTTAAAGCAAGGTAAACTGATTTGTACTTTGTTAGAATTTGAAAACAACCATAAACAATTCTGTTTGAAAAAATAAACCTTTAAAGCACATTATTTCATGGCTTTAATTTATTTACAACTAACTATTTATTATTAGTATTCTTATAATGATACATTTACAATTTTACTTAATGTTAGATCAATGGACAGAATGAACTTTGAGGATCTTGACAAGATAAAAGCAATCTGGTCAACTTTGGACTCAATGCACGAGAAGGATCCCGAAGGATACAAAAAATTCATTGCATCTCAAATGAAAGAAGCCAAAGAAAAGAGTTTTTTCGGTGGAAACTCTAACCAACAAGGGGCTGATTTTCCTTCAGGTTCCTCTTTTTTGAAAGAAACCTTCAGGGGCGCTTCGGAGCCAACTTGCGTCTCGAATAAACCACCTGCCAAGATCGAAATGAAAGAACCAAAGAAGAGGCCGACAGATTCGGATAAAAAGGGGGATTTAAGAGATGAAGCCATCGGGAATATCAGTCTTTCATCCCTAAGGATTACGCCTTTAAAAGTAAATTTCGTCATTATAGAAAACAATAGCAAAACTGTTAAGAGTATTATTCCAGTCAAGAATTCATTCTAAATTCCAGACGAGAATCGTTTATGAAATTATGGTCTGTGAGACAAAGTTTTAAATAGAGTTGAAATGTTTTACAGTTGGACGAATGTGA
Organism: Neelides sp. FZ-2019; assembly: GCA_009869795.1. NCBI lineage: Eukaryota > Metazoa > Arthropoda > Collembola > Neelipleona > Neelidae > Neelides > Neelides sp. FZ-2019. The sequence goes on along the minus strand of VJMY01001254.1, from coordinate 3,681 downwards.
AGGTGAAGGGGAATTGGATCTTGTACTCCCCGGTTCAACGAAGCCGGTGAAGAAAACCCTCATTGAAGAACTTTAAGTCAAGACTGCCTTTTGTAAATGAAAGACATAACAGCTGAAAATGTACTCGTTCAAACCTCAACCACTTTATGCTCTGTTACCTCAATCTCATAAAAAAGAGTAACTAATAAAAATAAAAACATTTTATATGATACGATCATGCCGTTTCACAGACTTGTGGATATTTATTTAAGGTAATTTGATCTTCAGAACGTGGTAAGAAGTTATCATAGGATTCATCTTAAATTATGATCAAAATCTTGTTGATTAAAACAACCAAACATTATTCGTTGCTATTGAGTATATGGTTCCAAGTTTACTTAATACTTAATATTACTTTATTTTTAGCTCTTTAAGCCTTGTTAAAGATATTAGGAAATAAAATTTGTGGTTTCTTTATCATTGATTGTAAAACTCGGGTTTGAGATGGGCTAATGTAGCAAGGACACATTTTAAGAAATTCTCAAGCGTTTGATGTGAAACCTCGCTTGATTCTCTCTTGTTCAGCTCTTCAGTCAGTCAGTTCTTCACAAATAACTCGGCCAACAACAACATCATAAGATTGACAATTCTCTTAATGGGCTTAAAAACGTTATCTTTTATTTGAATGAAAGTCATTATTGAAAATAAAATATAGTTAAACATTGGATTATCTTAAATTCCGAAGGTATTCACAAATAGTTAGAAAATACAAAGTTAAAAGTGGAAAATTGATTCGTGAAGTTTTTATTACCCAAATTAGATTTCTTATCTGTCTGATACTTTACATAAAAAACGTAAACTTATTTTCGCTTTTATTTCTTCTGTGCCGTTTTGTGAGGAAATAAATGTTGAATATTTAGGTAGCGCAGTCAATGAAAGTAGAATATAATGGTTCAATGCCTTCAACTTAAGTTATTCTCGTTTTTGCCCTAACTTCTGAAGAATTGATTCACTAATAAGATGTGTGTTTTACATTATAGTTACTTTAAACAGTTTGGGTATTATTCTAGAGATAACAATAATGTTTCACGGCGTCTGAGCATCCCTCACATTACCAATTTCTCATGTTCATTCAAATTTAAATTTATTGAGTAGTGATAGGCATATTAGTTGGTTTTATGGTTAAAATGTCCCGTACCGTCGTACGCTGTGTGGATTTCTCCCAACTATAATAATATCACTATGCAATTCACTCGCTCACAACCAGACTCCCAAGTTTCAATAACAAATTTTTGACTCACAAATTGTAAAATCTAATGAATTCAGTCAGTGTGACAGTAGTTCAGTGAGGAAGTGGCCAACCTGACGCAAATCCAAATGTCTTCAGTTCTTCACTCTTAGCACTCAAGTAGGACAATTTAAATACCAATTGACAAAATTTTAATCTCAATTTAAAACCTGACTTATTCAACAAATATACAATCCGAGCTTTAAAGGTATTCTTATTTAATCAATAACATATATTTATTTATTTCAAATTACTATTGTACTAAAGTAATTCTTAAGCATCAAATTGACAATGAGTCCCGAGGTTTTTACAAAGAGCAATGAACTCCAACATTCCAAAATTGTTGAGTTATGTATCTTGGAATATTAAATTAAACCTAAAATGCTTCTAATGGGCAATTAAATAAATGAATTAAATATAAACACTATCATGTAAATAATATTTATTGTGTTTTTGTTGATTGTTAAAATTAGAAAATTGTCGCTTAGCTGAAAACAGTAACAAACAACGAGAATCTTTTGAAGAGAAATGGGAGAAGAAACTGAGCGATTGTTTGAAGCAGACCCTGAACGTTTTCTGACTCGAGCTGAAGAAAGGCCTGGCGAAAGCGGCATTGGTCCCTTTCCCCTCCCCTCATGGGTCAATGCCGAAGAGATTAGAGAAGGTCAAAAATTTGTCCGGGATAATTTTTTCTCCGTCTTCTTTGCTCATTTTGTCTCCCTCGTGTTTCTCCTCGCCTATGCCCCCGTACGTCAACTTTTGGTTCTCACAAAGAAGTCTGATGATGGGAGGAAAGCTCTCGTTCGCTACCTCTCCACTCTCGTCCACATTAAGATCTGGTACGAAGGGGATTTGCTCACAGCCAATGCACCAGCTCTCCAAGATGTTTATCGCATTCGGAAGATTCATTCGGGAGTCGCTCGAAGCGTTCAACGACTCAAGATCTCACAAACACTCAAAGAACCCTCGGTAGACCAAAATCTGAACAACGAAGCGAATCCAAACCCCAAGTATAGCTGTGCGAGCAATTGTGGAGACGACGAAGAGTTGCTTAATCGAATTAAGGAAGACGTCGAGCACGTTCCTTACCTACGCGACCAGACTACCCAAGATAGCGGAAGAAGGTGTTGGCCGATTAGTCAACTCGACATGGCGGTCACGCAGTTCTGCTTCATGGGATTCGTTTCCCTCTTCCCGACTCATTTTGGAATCAACGTCGGTGAGAATGAGAAGAGCCAGAGGGGACTTCAAGGATTCATTCATCTCTGGGCATTGGTGGGGCACATTCTAGGGATTGAGGATGAGTGGAATATCTGCTTAGAAGAAAATGCTCCCATGAGGAGAGAAATCTTGTCAAGGGTCCTTCTGAGAGATTTCAAAAGGAGTTCAAATGACACGAGGATGCTTTGGGAGTCGCTTGTCAATGGCATTGGAACGTTCATTCCATTCTTACGGCTCCGCTCGCTCGTCCTTTTCTGCGAAAGACGAATTTTGGGAGTTCCTGGGCAGAGCGTGGAGAAGCTGCTGAGTTTTTATGAAAAGTTCTGCTATGGTTTGATGAATGTCACTTTTACTCATCTTCCTAATTTTTCAATCCTTCAAGGGTTTCTGAACCAACTTCTTAGACTTGCCATTATCTTTGCTAATTTCCGTTATCTTTCTTCTTGGAAGAAGAAATCTCCAAAGATGCTTGTTGACACAGTTTAAATGTCATTGCCATTAAATATTTACATTAGCAATTAATGAGTTCCTAACAAAATTTTTAATCAATACTGATTTTTGCCATTATGGTAAATTATTCATTTTAATTTCAAACCAATTGCTTTTTGTGGAAGTGTGTATCATTAAATGCATTTTTATTTTAACATTTTTTAATTTTATAAGTTTACATTTGTCAATGTAAAAAATACCATTTTAATTAGAAGACAGTTTTAAAAGTTCATAAATATTATGAGGTAGGGGAAGTTTAATATCAGAATATATTTTTCAAATATTAATTTGAAATTAAATTATTTGAAATTAAATTATTTGAAATTATAACATTTTAAAAATAGCATTAAGATTGAATTTTAAAAGGAAACCGGTGAATAAAATAAGGTATACAAAGATAATGTAATATTAATAAAAATTGTTTTAAAACTTTAATATAATTTCATATGTATTATTAAGTATTATACTATTTAGTGTATTTAGTACTAGTTATAATATCTATAAAAAATATTAAATAAATTATAAATTCGATAAATGAACATTTATTTATTTATTTATAAAACAATACAAGTCATTCAAAGAAATAAATATTTTTATATAAGAAAAAATATTGTGTTTGAATTCACATTTCATCCTAACGTTCATACTCCTTCAATCTTTACTTTGCATCCATCGGGAATTATGTCAGGTTTGCCCAATTTTTT
>VJMY01001253.1:0-15877 GCA_009869795.1 Neelides sp. FZ-2019 | reverse complement strand
GTTCTAATTTTTGGCCTTTGCCTTGTTATTTTAATAATTAAGTTTTGCTTCTCGTCATTAATAATTCAATAAATCTAATTAAAGTTCCTCATTGAAACCTTTAGTGCATTTATTTAAACATTAGCCTAACAAAATCATTTATAACATCAATTGAAAATGATAATCGTAAAACATTTTGAGATCTCCATAATTTCAGTTTCCGCCGTGATACCAAAAATTACATAAAATTCTCTATAACTTCGGCGGAAACTGAAATTATGGAGATCTCAAAATGTTTTACGATTTGTGCGTTCAATTGAAATCTAAATCATACAAAATATTTATTTATTTTTAATTCATTTAAATAAATTTCGAAAAATTTCTTGTGACTACCCAATGGGGAGGGTAAGTGCCCCTCCGGCCCCCCCTTGGATTCGCGCCTGCCTACATTTCCCGCACTGGCATTTACGATTTTGTTTAACTGGGATTGTTGTCGTATCTTATAATTGTATTTCAAAAAGTTATATTTCGACTGGTAAAAATTCTTTATATCATAATAAATTATTTAAACATTAGAATTATTATTTGCTCTATTCAGTAATTTTTGGGTGTAAATTTATTATACAGTTGCGAAAATACATAATTAAATTTACATTAGGAAATAAAATAATTCGATTAAACAATAGAACAATGTCAAAATGATAACACTTCCTTAATCACTAATTGCAACTAAATTATATTTTCATCATGTAATTGACTGTTAAATCCAGATGCATTGGGTTTCATATCCATTGCCTAAATTGTTATGCATATTTGAAATACAAACTTTGTCTAAAGCATTAGTCAAATTAATTTATATTCGGCTTAATTATTATCATCATTGTGATTTCCAACATTCAAATATTTTAGAAACCTTTTTACATTTCAATAATTTAAGAATTTCCTCGAATAAGAATTCAATTACTATAAATTTTTCTTTATTATTTATATATACTTAATATACTTATAAACTTAAATCAGTTTTATCATATATTACTACGATGAAATTTATAATTAACAGAAAATTGTTAGGAATTTTAATTTCTCAATTTTTTTTAATTGCACTTTATATAAGTTGCTTTAGTAATTATTCAATTTCAGTAGAAATAGAAAGTAAATTAGATACCATTATTGATAAAAGTTTAGATGAGTTTATTATTAAAAAACTCAAAGAAATTTCATTCACCGAAATAAATTTTTTTGATCAATCAAAACTAGACATTAACAAAGAATTTGACAATAGTATTAATCAAGACTTTGAACAAGTAATTCCAAATTTAGGCTCAGAATCTGAACCAATTGAAATTACAAAATTTGCCAATGTCGAAGAAATGAATGAAGTAATTAAAACAGAAGGATTCAATTTAATTTTAAGTAAATTGATCTCTCCTAATAGAACACTCCCAGTCACAAAACATCCGAAGTAAAAATGAATCTCAGCAGTTTGAAAATTTATTTAAATTGAATTTTCATTGTCTTATAATAAATTTATTATATTTTTTTTAAAATTAAACATTTTCTAAAATATAAATTTAATTTAGCTGCAAGAAAATTTTCAATATTGCAAATCTCCCAACAATGTCGGTTATTCTTCCCTGCTATAATGAACCATTATCAACTTTAGCTAGGACAATTCATAGTATTATCAACAGAACTCCTGAAATTTTATTAAAAGAAATCATAATAGTAGATGATAAAAGTGCTTACGAAGAACTTCATAACAAATTAGAACGTTATATACTCACACAATTTCCTATAGGAAAAATTCGCCTTGTCCGATTAGAAAAAAGAGCAGGGTTAATTAAAGCTAGAATGATCGGAGCAAAAATCGCAACAGGAGATGTTTTATTTTTTCTTGATTCTCATTCTGAAGTTGAGGAATTTTGGTAAATAATCAAATTTGAATTATTCTATTATATTATTTTTTACGATTACTTATTCATTATTTATTATTTTTTTTAATAATTTTTGGTTATTAACAGGGCAGAACCACTTTTACAAAGAATTAAAGAAAATCGAAAAAATGTCGTTAACCCAACGGCTGTTTACATTTATCCTACAACCCTTTTTTACGCAAGATATAGTGATTTTTATAGAAGTGGTTTTGATTGGCTTATGTTCTTTCAATGGATTGACATTCCAGATTATGAGCTTAAAAGAAGGGAAACTGAATATTCGCCAGTTAGAACTCCAACCATGATGGGAGCCGCCATAGGAATTGAAAGGAAATATTTTTGGGAAATTGGCGCATTTGACCCAGGAATGGAAATATGGGGAGGAGAAAATCTCGAGATGAGTTTTCGAGTTTGGCAATGTGGGGGGCAAATTGAAATTCTTCCCTGTTCTCGCGTTGGACACTTGTGGAGATCCTCTCACACTTACAATTTCACTTTCGGTTCAAAAAATACAAATTCATTTTTGTATAATACAGCAAGATTGGCTGAAGTTTGGATGGACGAATACAAAGATTTATTTTACCAAACAATTAATAAGGTAATATTTAGCTTTATCATCTTGAATCTTATTAATGTTATAATTTACTATTATAATATTGAAATTGGCTATACTTTTGTATAATTAATTAATTGCATTTTTAAAATTATGAAATGATGATTTAGCGCCCAAATTTTGGAGATATTTCAAGTAGAAAATTAATTCGAGAAAAATTACAATGCAAATCATTCAAGTGGTACCTTGATAATGTTTATAAAGAAATGTTCAGGCAAGAATTTGAACCTGATTTGATTGCAGTTGGCCAAGTAAGCTCACAATCAGTGAATTTATAAATATTGAAAATAAATAATTAACTAACTAACTAGTTAAATTAATTAAACATTACTAGATTAAAAGTATCTATTACGGCCTTTGCATTGCCACGTTACAGAAAGCTGAAGAATCATATATACAAATGGAACTTAATCCATGCAATTTAGGCAAAACAGAAACTCAAGTAATATTTAAAATATACAATATAGAATCACTATTATTTTATTAAAATATAATATATATTTTAACAAACTTTTCTTAGACAAACTTTTTTAAGAGTCGCATCGATTATATAAGTAGTTTCAAACCTTAGATATATAATTTGAATTTATTGGTTTCTTAGACATTTTATTTCACTGATAAAAAGGAATGGAAATTTGAAGAACTTGTATCTAGTAAAGTTCAATGTTTCATTTCGCCGAATGAACAAACAGTAAAAAATTCTAATTGTCCAACTGACGAGACATTTAGAGAACAATGGGGATTGAACATACAGAATAAACAGATCGTTCACATTCCATCCAACAAGTGTTTAACAGCTTCACGCATTAAAATAGAGCTTAAACCGTGTAATCCGAGAGATAAAAAACAAAAATGGACTTTGATGTCTCAAAAAAAATCTTTCAACAATAAACTTTTACACCCAAAAATATGAATACATTTCTCCATGTATAAAAGTTATCCATGTTATATGTATTTATTGTCACTTTATGACTAGGGGTGGTTCAAGTAGTGAATTTTAGATTCGAGTCGAGTTCGAGTAGTTGACTAGATCATTCAAGGGTAGCTTCTTTTTACCCGATACATGTTACTCGACACATGTTACCCGACACGGGGCATATTGTAGCTTTAAATCTAACCTAACCTTATTCAAATTGAATGTCGCCTGAAGTAGGCGCTATTCAATTCGCCCCATGTCGGGTAAAAAGGATCCACCATCATTCGAGTCGAGCTCGAGTAACTCGATCAAATGCTCGTTCGAATACATATGTTATCCATCCTTGAAAAGTTTCATAATGTCAAATCTGATAAAAATGTAAAATATCTTTGATATATTTTTGACTATCGTTCCTTGAAAATCTCTCATGGAAGGTTAACATTTTGAAAATATTCCTAAAATAATAACCAATACGGAAATTTTCATTAAAAACACTTCCTGGAATATACTTATTCCATATCTTATCAAATTTTCTCCATTTTTAATAATATCCTAACCCTCAGATCAAATAATACATCTATAAAAACAAAATTTAACTGTTTTTGGCAGGATTTTTAGTGGTTATGCGAAGAATATTGGAAAATCGAGTATTCGTCGAGTGCTCGAATAAATTGAAATTTCACTCGAGTCGAGTCGAGTACTCAAACCATCCCTAATAATGACTACAATATTTTAATTGTGACAGTAGTTTGATATTTTAGCTACTGTTTATTATGATTTCAGTTCTTCATGCAAGGAAAAGTATGATTCATCGAAAAGGTTCAATTTTCAGTGTTAATATTAGTCAATCATAGATCGTAAGTAATTTTTAAAAAAATATCGTTAAACTTACGTTCTTTAATGTAAAATAAATGAAAAACCCAATACACTCAACATTGGTCATTTTAGCAGAATCGTCTCTGTTGTTAATTAAGTACTCAATTTATTATCTGTTGGTGGCAAAGCGGTTCCTCTGCTGTAGTCATTTGAGACATAATATTCGATAGTGAGTATTCAATTTAAACATTTCTACTTACGTCTGTTTCAATGCTTATTTTACCCATTTATAATAAATAAATAAATAATTAAAAATAAAATAGTCTAAAGAAATTATTTAAATTATCAGTTGAATGCTCATTTTAAAATAACCTTACAAATGTAAAATATTCAAAAGAGCATTTCCTCGTCCTTTTTATGCAAAAAATCACAATTTACATAAAAATAATTTGTATAAATGATATTGAAATTATTTATAGAAGTTACTAATTTAATTTAAGCTTTTTAAAATGGTTAAATGATACTTAAATATTACTAGAATTAGAATTTAGAATTGTTTTTATTCAATTCGTACAAGGTAACAAGTTATTTATATTATCAAAAAATGAAATAAGAAAATGTTTGGAAAATATTTTATTGATAAAAGCATTTAACAAGATTTATGCAGTGTGTGTGTTGTAAAAGTGACAATTGTAATAGCTTCGCTGTTTGACTGTTACGTGAATTGGAGTGAGAATGAATCAACATGACTTGGAAGACATCACTGATGTTGAAGACGACAACTCGAAATTTGACAACGAAGATTATCAGAACATTTTGAAACTTCCGGCGTCGTTTCGTGCATGGAAAAACGAGATTGAGGAAGTGAGCGAAGAGGAATTCGATTCAGTGCACGTGGAACTCTACGAGGATCTTTCATCCGGAGACTTCCAATCTGAACCTGAAGAGAATCAAAACAGGTAAAATGACAATTTAAAACAACTAAAATGAATTCACCAATTTAATTCAATAAATTCTTAAAGGTTACATATTTGCAAAGTTACCTAATGTTTAATTTCAATTCACATTGCAATTAAAAGCGTTTACTATTTAGTTTCGATTAAAAATATAAATTATTTTAAATTAGTTAACTAATTAATACAAATTATTTATTAATTCCAATTTAGCCAGAGGGCCAAGTTTCCTTACGATCAACAAGAAATGGAAAAGCCGGACATTGAAGTTCCCACCGAATTTGCTCATTCGTTCAAATCAAGCAAAACTCTGAAAGATTTTGCCCAAAAGCCGCAAGCTGACTCTTCTCTTCCCAAATTGGTTAAGAAACTGAGCGAACAAGAGAAGATGGAAATAATTTGCCATTATTATTTCAAATCGTCTTCAAACGACCAAGAAAATTTCATTGAATTTAACGAGCGCGAAGATGAAGAACTCAAGGAATTCTTCCTAATGAGAAAATTCGTCGAAGAGTCAATTTTAGAGAAAATGAAAGCGAATTGCAAATGTGTTGAAGTTGCAAAGAAGAAATTCTTGTTTAGTCCAGGAAGTCAATTGGGGATTTTCTCAACGGGCGAGAATGAAAGTCGCTATGATGAATTCTCAACTCTGTTTCTTCCCAAGGACTCGGAGTGTCTGGGAATTGAGAAAAGAGGTGACGATGAGGAAAGTGGGAGAAATGAGCGTCTCGTTCCCGTGGGAAATGACCCGGGAGAAGTTGAAATCCTAAAGGACAAATCCGACACTGGTGAGAAGGCAGATAAGATAAGACCGATGAGCAAGAAGAAGCAGCGTGGAGCTGAGAGTCAAATTCAGAAAGAGGAAATTGAAAGGAAGCTGATCCTTGACTTCCTCATTGAGCGCAGAATTAAAAGATGCAGAATGAGGAAAATCAAAATGATGCGAGGCTTGGATTTGTTCGACCAGAGGATTCAAACCGTTCCGGATGAAAACGGAGTCAAATTTTATGATTTTCCTTATGAGTAAATTCAATATAATATACTATCAGAATTTACTAAATTCATATTTCATTATATAAAAATCGTATAAATAATTAAATTTCGCAGTATACAATACGTACACTAGTATATTTATTATTATTCAATATTATTCAATATATTTAATATTGTTCAATGCATTTCATTATAGGAAAAGAATGAATGAAGATGGAATTGAAGAATCTTTAGCTTTCTTCTTTGACTCTGACTATGAAGCAATAACGAATTACTCAGTTCTTGACCAACATCGACACTTTGAGTTTGAAACGGAGGAACAGCGACTTCACGGACGAATCTTCCCCCACTTCAGGATGAAAACTTCTGAGAACTGAAACATCAAGTTATCACAATTGCTCATTTGATCACAATCACAATACAATCTTGACAATTTTCAAAATTAATATAAAATATTGAACAGTTTACCCAATAAGCAATTTGTATGCATTACTACATTATTTTACAATATATGTAATATTATCAATTCTAATATGCATTTAATTACCTAGCCTTTTGTATAATTCTTTAAAAGAGCATTGTGATTAATTAAATCATGTGAACTAAATGATAGTAGAACCATAAAGTCTATTATTGACAACTATAAAAGCAAGTACATTACTTATATTAACTCCGACTGTAAAAAAGAAAATAATTTTTGACAAATAAAATACATTGATCTTAATTTAATATAAATTTTGCCAACTATTAATTTCATTGTCATTGCGTTAAAGTTATTAGTTTAAAAAGCATTATTGTTTTATTGACACCTAGAGAAATTTTTAATATAATTAAATGCAAATAGTAATCACTTTCTAAAATTTTGTAAATAATAATTCACAACGAATATTTTGCAACGAATATTTCACTCATAAATTGTCATCTTGCATATTTATATTTAAGTGGAGATAAAATAAAGCCAAGAATACTTGAACTTGAACTCTAACTACAAGATTCTATGAATAAAGTTTTGTCATTTGCATATCAAAATGGGTTGAATTGAGTGTGAAAAACAGAAAAGTCCCAGACCCAATTTACACCTTCGTTTAAATTCCCATGTTCTTTTCCTTCCTCTCCCTTTCCCTCAGACTCTCATTTTATCTCAGTAAAGAGTTGAGGAAGTTCAGTGCCAATGGTTTCCTCTCCACGTTCGTTTCATTCTTTTACCCATGAACTTTGTTTAACTTATGCCAATTAACTTATTGTTAGCTTCAACTCGAGCAAAGTTTCAAATAATCTAAGGAATATTTATAGCAAATTTTATTAATTTTTTGAAATTCCAAACATTTAACTAAAATGTCTTAGCTCGTGGATATAAAAAGTGTTTTATAGTGAACAAAGTTGAGTGATTGTTTTGAGTATTTAAAAATGCAAGTTGATTTCAAATTTCTCGTTTTGTTAATTTTTTTAATACCATTATGTAGAAGTGATTCTGAGGTAAAGTTTTATTTAATAATCAAAACCATTCTTTAATTAAATTTTATATTGAAAACTCTATTCGTCATTCATATCTAAAAATCGAACTGTTTAAAAACTTTTAGTTATTTTAGTTGGTTAAAAGCTTTGGTTTTTATTAGGAATCTGAAGAGGAAAATGTGAGCTATGCAACAAAAAACGATGGAAGCGAGGAAACCTACTATGAGAGTGAAAGCGTCGAGGAGCGCGAAGATGGCGACCCGCGTTTATTTGGGATGATGGGAGAAATGATGAGAAAGTTGATGGGCAAACGAGACAAAAAAGGCACATTTGAAATTGACATTGAAGTCGAGAAATTGAAACCTTCGCCAAAGCCAGAAATGGATTTGGGAATGTTTGGGAAAATCAAGAAGAAGCTGGAAAAGGTGAAAATGAAGTTTAAAAAGTTAAAGGAGAAAGGAAAGAGGAAAATCAAGGATTTCCTCATGCCGCTCTTGGAAGGAATTCAAGGGGATTTGGAAATTGAGAAGCCCGGCGAAGATCCGAACAATGAGAGAAGTGAACTTGCTAGGAATCACGAGACGACCACGACAACCACGACGACAACGACCACCACGACCAAAAAACCTCTTAGAATAATTCGGAAAAATCAAAAGGGGGATAAAGGAGATATTCACATCATTTACGCTCACAACGACATTGAAAGTCATCATAAGCATTACAATAAAACATTGGCAAACATTCCCAAATAAAATGTAAAATTACAAACCATCTTGAGAATTGACTTTAAAGGCTAATATTTTCAATATAATTCTCAATTTAAAAAATAATATTTTTTGGATAATATTTTTTGGAAATTATTTTAAACATCAAAGTAAATGAGCGTATTACTTTTAAAAGTTTAATAATAACATGTATTTTCTAAAATTAAGTTATTCTTGTTTTTATTGAGTAAGTATTTTATTAATTTAATATTTATGATAATGTAATACAACATTGTGTTAAACGCGTAATTGTATTTAATAATTTGATTTGTTTTCAAACATTTTTAAATAAATGGATTTTATAACTAAGTGTGTAACAAACTATTTGCATTAATGCGATTTTTTCAATGGGGATTTTTTCAAAAATAAAATTAAAGGCTTGTTTCAATTCAATTACTATCCAACATCTAAAATACTATTGATAAAAGTAGGTACACAGGTATTTAGGTATAAATTATAATTTAACTTAATTAATAATTTAATTAATAAAAGAACAAACTTCAATAACTGCTTTAAATGTACATCTTGTCATCCAAGCGTATTTTAAAATTAAGAATATATTCAACTCCACTATAGTATATAGAGTAAATTAGAATGTAGCTTAAAGGTTAGAATAATTAATTTCTAAACCCCTATATTTTAGAAATAGATAGTTTAACTTTGTATTGAGTTAATGTGGGGATCAGCGCGAACGCAGATCCCCGCTAACAAAAATTGTGCTCCCGAGTTGCAACGATTTGTCACAATCGAAGTCTTCAGTAACCCCGTAGTGCAATGGGATCACCTCGAACTTAGGAGACATCCTTGTTGATCAATGTACTCCTTGAGCCAGGTAAGTGCCGAGGAAAGGTTTCGATTTCCCCCATGTACTCAGCCCTCGATTTAACCCCCCCGACTCCCAGACAAATCTTACTATACACGAGCCATTTAAACCCTAGGATATTTCAGTTAATGACCTACATACTAAATTAACCATGTTCTAATGGTTTTTGCATAGACATTTTAACTATAATTAACTTTTAATGGACTTTAAATTAAGTAAATATGATTTTGATGCCATTGCCCCAGTAGGCCTTGTCGCGCCAGTTAGGAAGATGCTTTTTATTGAATTGAATCTTTTACGGAAATCCATTCGTGTTTATTCATGTTTGAGCCAACAGAGTTTTAAATGTGAAGTTAACAAGAGAGGTTGAGTTAATTGAGTAAATTATTAACTTAATTTAAATTTATTTTGTATTTTCGGTTGAGTCTTTATATGACTTCGAGATATTTTAATCGACTTTGCATTGGAGGCGGCTCTGGAGGTTCTTGGTCAGCTGTGTTGTCGAATTCGAGCTTAATTCCAATTTGTCCTGTGATTATCTCCGTCACATTTCGAAAGATCAAAGGCCCGATTTTAGGATTCTTCTTTTCGAGCAATTTAAGTGCCATGAGCCAAGTGAAGTAAATGTAAAGAATAATTAATATGGTGTAAAAGGTGGCCATGAGGAGATTCGCCCTCGCGAGTCGAATAGCATTTTCATTGTCAAGTGAGTTAAGTTTAATGAAGATATCCACGACGGCGATGAGTTGACAGATGAAAGCTGCCAGTGCGAGAATCCCACTTAACATCCAATAACCATACAGCCAGATAATCTGCAATTAAAGTTAATTCAATGTTACTCTTTAGTAAAGAGGTTTAACCACGATAAAAAATAGACAGGAGAATTGTGACTTGGACTTGTTTATTTAAATTCTATGTTTTCTTAATTTTGAATTTTTATTCCAAAGTGGAAAATTGTAAATTTTAGTCATTTTAATTAAATTATCTTTATCATGAATAGTGTTATTAATTTATTAATTAACCTTTCCAAAGAATAATTTAGGCTTGTAAATTGAAATGAGAAGTACGATATTCACGAGTAGAAGTTGAATGTCAAATATCATCAGGAACTTGTTCACTATTTTGGAAAGATATAACTAGAGTTAATTAATTATCTGTGCGATTAAATTATTAATTTAAAATTTATTTAATTATTTTAGTTTTTACAGATATCAAAAGGCCAGGGTTGTGGTATAGTAATTTCAACAAGGAGTAAAGCCGTGAACTTCGGAATAAAAATCTGTTATAAAGATCAATTAAGAATTTAAAATTCGCATGTTTGTTATTTTATTGATCTTTAAGATATTAAATATTATTACAAAGTTTAATGTAAAAAATTTATATTTTCTTTTGAAACTTACGAATAGTGAAGAATACGCCACATATTTGATAGGAATTCTTAAATTGTTCTTTAATTGTGAGCAACTCAATTGAAAATGATTAAAGTTCATGGCCATTTAATAAATTGTGTGCTTGAGATTCATTTTAAAAATCGTTTTTCACTTTATTTTACATAAGAACTATGAATATTAATTATTAAAACTAAAACATATATTTATAATTGAATTTATTAAAATTGAGTGTTTTGATGTATTTCCTGTATTTGTGTTCGTTGCTGTGAGATTTCTATAAACTATTCCATGACGGTCGATACAATGAGGTAATATGAAAATAGCTTAAGTGTGTAATGTACCTAATCAATATTTTTTATTGATCTTCCAATTATACACTTTATTAAGATTGTCATAGCTCTCAGCAGAGACTTTTTACTTGATACTCACGAGACTAAAATATTTAACTAAAAAAGTTAAACATTAATGTTTTAACATTAATTAATTAATTCTAGCGCTGCCATTGATCATTAAAATTTAATATATTTAATTAGCATTTGCAATTAGTACATACATTCAATTTTTATTTGGATATTTTTATTTAAAAGTTCATTAATAATTACACCGATTAGAGACTTAATAATAAATATATGGATTTTTTGTTCGTTGTTAGTTTCTAAATATTATTCTAATGAAAATTATGTTTCTTAGGATTTCTTGGGAATTACGTGTGATTTGTGATATGAAGCTAATGAAACATGATATGATCAAATGAATCAAATAATTAAATGATCATAAAATCAACTTTAATTTCAATAAAAATAAATCCATTTATAATTGCAGGTCATTGTGATCATTATATAAGTTACAGTAAAAAATAAACCAAATAATCTTTAACAAACCATTGAACTTCATTAATAGTTATAATTACCGAAGAAGCAATTTAATCTGAATTTCTGCATTCAAAGCGCCCAATAGAAATAATGACGAGGATCATAAACCTAACAATTCTGCTTATAATTGCTCTTTTGCATAAATCAAAAGAATTCGTTTTTCTCCTTCGTTATCATTCATAGCGAATGTTCACCCTTTTCAAAAGTTCAATTTTCAAACTTTGAAACAAACCAAATTGCTTTTTATAGGTATTATAAATATACTATAAAATTAATTAATTAAA
Organism: Neelides sp. FZ-2019; assembly: GCA_009869795.1. Classification (NCBI taxonomy): domain Eukaryota; kingdom Metazoa; phylum Arthropoda; class Collembola; order Neelipleona; family Neelidae; genus Neelides; species Neelides sp. FZ-2019. The sequence goes on along the minus strand of VJMY01001253.1, from coordinate 4,084 downwards.
CATTATTTGACATTTAATTAATCCAATATTTCTATTTTAACTACATTAGATGAAGTTCAAAGTTTCATTTCGCATAGAAATCAGTAATGATTAGGATCATTTCATTCATCAAATTTGTAAGTTTTGAGTGCAATTGAACTCATTAGAATTTATTTATAGTCATAAAAATGAAATTACTCTGAAATTAAAAATAAATTAAACTAAATTTAATAATTCTAAATTATTTAGATCTTTACTGCATTTTTTGTTTGGATTGTAATTTTTGAATTAAGAGATTTTATGATTGGAATTTCTGTTGTGGAAATCAGGAGTAAAATAAAAAGTAAAGAAAGTTTCAAGAGAAAATTTGACGTTGAAATTGAAATAAACAGCCGACCAAAAGCATGCCATGATAAACTTGATGAAAAAACAATCCTTGTTGTTGCTACACAATTCGTTACCAGAGATGGTTTTGCTATTCGAGAAGCCGTTCGAAACACATGGGGAAAGGCAAGAAAATATAAAAACTTCTTATTTGAGAATATTTTCCTTATGGGAAAAGGCAACGAAACGGACCACGCATTGGATGACAAACTCAGACATGAACATTCACTATGTGGAGATTTAGTCATTGGAGATTTTATTGACACTTATAAGAATTTGACATTTAAAAGATTACTCGGAACTAAATGGATCGTCGAACACTGCCCCAATGCAAAATTCATATTAAAAGTAAAGTTTAATTTAATAATAACACAGTTCAAAAGTATAGAAATTTAAGTATAGAAATAATTATATTATTATTAATTTTTATTAATCTCTAAATTTAAGATTGACGATGAAATATTTCCTGATACTCAAAGAATTTTCAAATTAATTCATCACGTTGGACCTCAAATCAAAAATGAGTCAATTGGACATTTCGGGTGTTTGGCATTTGAGCGGAATGCCCCAGTGCGGAATCCCTTTGACAAATATTACGTTTCTTATAAAGAATACCCGAGACCTTTTTTCCCGGATTTTTGTCTCGGTCCTGCCTCAATTTCCACACGAGAAGCATTAGTGGCGGAGTACTCTGTAAGACATTCCGTTCCGTTCTTTTGGGGCGAAGACGTTTTCTTTACTGGGCTGTTGAGAGAATACTATGAAATTGTCTACAACGTCCCAATTAAACTTCTCTGGATGGCCGAGACTCATTACAAAGGAACGAGAGACGCCCAGTTGACTTGGTGCAAAAGCCCAAGTTCGGATAAATACATAACCAATGATGTATTTGGTGGGATTTTTATTGAAATGTTTCGAGGTGATTCAATGTTGAGTGATTTGTATTGCATTTTCAATAAAACAATTGAAATTAGAAATTTTAAGAAACCAAAAAAGATTAAAGCTACTAGGCAGAAATTGAAAAAGACAAAATGGTTTTCCTCATAAAAAAACTTATACCGAAATTGTTTAAAATTGATATTTTATAAATATATTAAGTATCTAGTATTAAACTCATCAAATATAATCAAAGAATTTGGTAAATAAATTTGTAACAGTGACAACTATGAATCATAAATTTAGATTAATTTCTAAATTTTATTGTTTATAACTAAATGAATAAAAGGCAATATAATATAGCATGCTTTAAAGATTAATAATTGTTAAATAACGATGGATTATTGAATTATCTTAAAATTACAAGATAATTTGATCATCATCATATTTGTTTTCAATACTTTAGATATTCATTTTGGCAAATTCCATCTACCCTCATTTTCGGTAACAACACTTGAATATGGCGGAGGGTCAGCAGAGAAATGCGGTTGAACAACGTGTTGAGTTGTTGCTGGTAGAAAATTTAAGTTCGGAATTGGATTGTTAGGTTGAACGGAAGAATAAGATTGTTGTGGATAAGGACAGTTTATTTGTCCAACTGGGACAGAAACCATTTGATTTATTTGAGAAGGGTAATGACGTTGAAAAGGCACAATTACTACAATATAAAAACAAAATAATATTTCCATTGTTTTACATTAGCTTTAATTTATATATTTAAAAATACAAATTTTAACATTAACATGTATATATTGGACGTGATGAAACATCTCTTAAAAAAGAATACCTGGTTGATTTTGTTGTAGAACAACTCTACTTCTTGGTGCGAAACACAGCCAAGAAAAAATGAAACAAATTAATAACGCAATCAAAAATATGAACAGAAGAATTACTATTATAATTGCTACTACTACTCCCGTTCTAAAATAAAATATATAAATTCATCATTCAAAATTGATTTTCTAATATTATAAATATTAAATTTTCATTATGAATAATTATCTAACTTAAGTTTAGTGCCAGGTTCAAAATTTGTTTGAGTTCTCCTGTTATTTGTGTCATAATTTGATGTTTTATAATTATGATTATTATAAAAACTACTTTGTCCACAATTAAAATTAAAAAGTCCAAATAAAATCAGAATGTACAAAAACATTTTGAGATAAATATATTGTCTTGCCTTTTATTTTATAATATCTATATGTATTTATAGAGTAATAAATGAGTATTTAAATTACCCTAATTTGTAAAATAAACTAATCTTCTATGAATGACTGGATGAAGGAAAATATTAATTCAGTTCTAAACGAGGAAAATTGTGGTTTAGGAATTTTTTTTAATGATATTAATATATAAATATTCATAAATTTTTGTTAAATTAACGTCTGGAATATAATATTATGGTTTTATAATTAATCTTTTAAAAAATTAATTCGTAGGAGTTTTTGTTTTGACGCATTTGAATGTTTATCTCGTGTTGCTAGTTGCTATATATGGACATTTCTCATATTTGTGTGATATAATGGTTCAAATTGTATTTAAAAAATGTTTGCATATATTTACTGTAAGATTAAATGATTCTTCATTCGTTGTCGTCGAATCAATGAACGTGAAGGGCAATTATATCTCTTACGAAAAAAATATCTATTGACGGTTAAGGATAAAGTTCTAATCTAATTTTTACTAGTGCAAGTTTTTATTTAACATGATAATATGAATGCCAGCTTTTCAACTTTTCTTTAAGTTCGAGTATCCTTAAGCATCATTAAAGAAAATACGAATCGCAATATAATAAGTTCGAATTCCATATTTGAACAATTAGCTGTATGCGTTTTGATTTAGAAAATAATATAGTCACTTGTTAAAAAAATTAAGGTTAATTTAAAAAAAAATTTTTTATAATAAATTATAATAGATTATAATGTATTTATCAAATCATTGCAATCATTATGTTTCATGTAAAAAAATATTAATTTTTAACCATTTCATGGCAAATTTTGTAAACAATGAAGTATCCGAAAGTATCCAGAATAAAACTACTATGCGTCTATTATTATTATAAGTTGATTTAAACAATATAAAGATGTTCCTTTGAAATTTTAAACATTAAGTAATGTATTTAAATTTCCGACAATTATTGAAATTTGAAGTGAATCACTAAACAAATACTTTTAACAAGCTTGAATAAAGCTAAATATTAAATTTTATTCTACTTTATTATGTCGGTTGAGTCCAACTTGGTTCCGGTGTCTTTTGTTCTTGATTATTAGCATAGGGAGATTGTGCAGAAGTTGGGTATGGAGGATTCCCTGGTTGTGTTGCTTGATTATAATTTGCATTTTGACCAGGAACTCCGTTATTATAAAACACTTGTTGTGGATATCCGCCAGGTTGATTCCCTTGTTGGTAATTATGTCCTGGCACGATGACTAAATTTTAATAATTTAAAAATCAATTAAAAATAATTATTATATTAGGCAAATTCTCAGTATGGTTAATTATTACTTTGAGTTGCTGGAAAAACTTCTCCTTTCTTTCTATATGAAAAGCAGGCCCAAGCAAAGCAGAAGCAGCATAATAGAGGAACTCCAATCAAAATGAGAAGACCAACAATTAAAAGTGCGATGACAAGTCCCCAACTATAATTTATTTCAATTGCGATTAATTATTAATATTTTTAATTCTGTTATTTTTCTAAGATAAATGTTTTATATTATACGTTATAATTATTAATAAGAATATCAACAAAAATTTTACTTTATTTCGATATCTGTACAATAATAAT
>VJMY01001252.1:0-15918 GCA_009869795.1 Neelides sp. FZ-2019 | reverse complement strand
AGCTTACGTTTCTGAAACTGGCCTAAATACATTATAGGGCGTTGAATGGATATTGGAATTTTTGCAAATGATGTCACCAAGTGTCATTTTCTTAATGTTCTCAAGCTGATACTTTGTAAAAGACCCAGGCTGATCTTTGTGAGTGTAAAAGTGACGATCTCCGTACATCAGCTTTTTAAATTGCTCTGACTAATCATTACATTTTACTTTATACAATCTTTCTAGTTAGAAAAATTTATATTTTATTTTGTATTGTGAAGTATTATGACCTTTAAGCAATTGAAGGTTGGTCCAGACATTCCATCCTCAACGCGATATTCAGACATTCCTCCAGCAAAGATGTCAATGTCATTTGGGTGTTCGTACATTTTGTTCATATGAGCCCAAAGTTCTTCACGCATTTGTGAAGGTTTTTCTGACCAATCTATCATCCGAGTCATCCCGCAGTACTCCCGATATGCGTTATATCCTTGTAGTCCATGATCTCTTCCACGCTATTGAATATTCGAACATTCTTTGATATTTATATTATGTAATATAAGTATTACTATTTCATTTAATATAATTTAAAGCATCATCAAATGATTAGAAAATAAATATATTATAATGACAAAGTTAATAAATGACTACCTGAATGTTCCTTGAAGCCAAATCATCTCCATATTCGTTCTTTATATTACGAAGGACGAAATTTTGCAAGTCTACGGATAAACAATTATCCGCTTTTTGAGCCTTTTGGTACATCATTCCACCCAAGATATAGTCAAATCCATTGGGTTGGCTTATCTAATAATTATGTCAAAAATGAATATTTATATTAGGTGAATAGTTATTAATTATTGAAATTAAAATCCTTTTTAATTATTACTTAATATAACTTAACAAGAAGTGTCCATTTGAAATAAACAAGATATTATGTATATTAAGTATTGAATGAGAATTCACTTGATAAGAATTGAAGAAATTGTCTCGTAAGCTGTAGCTTCCCATTTCAATCTGTCCATTGTAAAGTCTCATGACTCCGTTGATGATTGAATGACCAAAACGATACGCCCCAGTGGCAAATTCATTGGAAATGGTCGCATCCATCTTTGGATTATAACTTGTGAATCCATAATCCGTCACGGTAACATTATAAGCTTTCATGGCTTTCTCCCCGAGGATCGCTGGTAAATATTCAGAGTACACAATGTGTTGATGCATGGCAGTTAAAAGTCTCCTAATAAAATTCAAATTAATTATTAAGTAACTCATAAGCTATTACTAACAAGGAAGGAACAATTATTTTGATAAGTTAATAATATACAAATAAAATATGATCTATTCAGAAAATTTACTTTGCCTCTTGATAAGTTTTTTCATCATCATAATGGTGATTCATTGCAGAAATCTCATATGTGATTCGATTATGTTCTTTCATATACACTAAAAACACAGGGAACAATTATTTAAGATGCAATTGAAAAATGAATAAAAGGGAAATGTTGAATATTACATGTGTGGAGAGAAGTCAAACTCGGCATCTCATTCACTCGCACATCTCCAGCCAAGTAATCTCCTTTGAAAGGAATCGTCTCGTTGTAATCTTTTTCCACCTCTGAAACCAGCGGTAGAAAATTGGAATCTTTCGCATAAGTCCTCAAACGACCTAAAAATGCACAAAACGTACTGTTGAATATATGTAAGCGACAAAATCATATAGAAATGATCTGATTCAATATGTGGATCATCATACCTCCATTAAATTCTCTAAGATGATCAGCTCTATTTTTATCACTCCCGTAAACCTGCGATAAGTCAATGTATGCCGTGTTCATGTTCATTTGTTCCCTTTGTCCAGATTTAGCTAAGGAATAAATTGTTCATAACAATTAAATATAGGATTGAATTAGTTTGATATTTATCAAACGAAAAATACGGATAGTAGAAAGTTTAAATGTTTGAATTACATACTTGGATAGCAGAAAGAAGTAGATCTTGAAAAGTCCATACATAGTCTTGGATTTGAGAATTGCGAATAAAAAGAATCATCAACGTTAAGTTCAATTGGAAAACAGTCGAGATGTTCAAAAGTATCAGAGTTACAACACTCATGATCTAAATATGTATTGTTGATTGTCAATTCGCTCAATTTCATTACAATCATTTCAATATATTAAAAGGACCATGCCGGATCTCTGAAGGAAAATGTATTTTTTCTGAGATTCACATATGTTATAGGGGGGATCATTACAATCAACTTTGGTCATTGCCCAAATAAAGTCTCTCGACCCGTTTGACCCCTAGGGTCGGGGCAGGATTTAGATATCTGCCACATGGTCAACATGTATTTCCTTTCGATTTTCCCCAAACACATATGTTGTACAGGAGATCAAAACAAGCAACTTTTGTTTGGGTGACAAAAAATCTGGTGAGCTGTTTAACCTCTAGGGTCAGGTGACGCCATTTATGTCGACCACGACAAAGTCAATATGCATTTACAACATTAACATGGATGAGTTCACCTGACACTTGAGGTCAAACGGCTCGATAGATTTCTTTGTGACCCGAACATAATTTTCTTGTTTTGATCTCCTCTACTACATATGTGAGTTTGGGGAAAATCGAACAGAAATATATGTTGACCACTGGGCTGTTATCTAAATCCTGCCCCGACCCTAGAGGTCAAACGCGTCAAGAGATTTTTTCGGACAATGACGAAAGTTGATTGTAATGACCCCTCTACAACGTAAATGAATCTTAGAAAAATCTAACAGGGATACATTTTCCTTCAGAGATCCGGTATGGTCCTTTGGTTAATTTTAGTTTTTTACCTCCATCAGGAGTAATTGTCATGTCGTGATCCACATACTGGCCAAAAAGTCCTACCATGTTTGTAATTGACTCTTCTTCTTCGATAAAGTCATAATGAATTTTCTGGCTAACGACTCTTGGATTTGGAAATTTTGAGTCGTAACCTCCTCTAGGCTCATTATACCCTAATTGAAATCAACCAAAGAACTAATAAAAGTGTGTAGGTAGTCAAATAAGATGAGATGAATTTGATAAACTGACCATCGTGATAGTTTGCTGGAAGAACACGAGCAAATTGCGTATAGGCTGCGCCCCAGTGAGGATTTTCCATGTTATTGCAAGTTCCGTCGACGGTTCTGTATTTGTAATCAGGATCACAGTCAATTGGTTCTTGGTAGCAGATTTCTTTTGGTCGGTAAGGAGCCAAAGCTTCTCGAACATACTCGGGATTATACCCCTCTCTAAATCAAACACAATTCATATATTCTACTACTTCTTTTGTACTAAATGTAAAATAAATTAGGCATAAATTTTAATGACTTACTCTGTGAGCTTTTCGTAGACAATCATGTTGATGTTGCTAATCATTCCAATCATTTGAGATGTTGAAGAGAAGCGTACGTATTTATGATTATTCATGTCAAAATAACTCACGTCGCCCATGTAAGTGATATCTCCTTCAAGTTCTTCTAAAGTTTCCTTAAATAATTAAAATTTAAAAAAACTTTTAATTCGAATTACAGTTTTATCTTTCATATTTAAAGAATTGTATATAAAGTTAAAAAAATTTATGTATGCAATTATATACATAAGTAGTATTCGGATAAAATATAAACAGGGAGTAGGTATACATTGGGTAATAATTTACTAATAAAATTATGCACTTTAATTACAAAAGTGCAAAATAATGCAGAGAAACGAAACTTACTATCACATTGTATTTGACTCTTTCATAGAAATATTTTCCTTCTTCTGTATCATTACTGTATCCAGCATCAGACTCTTTATAAACGATGAAAAGGAAGATAAAAATCCAATTGGCTCTCGAAGTTAAAAAGGATAAAATCTTCATTTTAAAATATATGGCAATATGAGAGGTTGAGAGAAACAAGGGATCATCTCTAATGAAGAGAGGAAATGAGACTGAAGAAAAGATTTCTTATTAAGCGAGAATCTTTCAATGTCCTAAATAGTTTCTAATCAATGCGTTTCATTAATAAATGATTTTAATGTAATGTGCATGCCATAAGTAATTTTTTAGTAATTTTATTTAAAGTAGGTTAAATTTCATAGAATGCCACGTTTGATTTTTAATAATTTTTACTTATAATTATTAAAACATCCTTTGTTTAAAGTGCAAATGACTTGAATTCTTTCATAAGATCATGACATAATCATAGGGTGTTAAGCTAAATTCTTTCTTTGTATTTTCAATTTCTATGAGATACAAGCAAATAAAATTAACTAATTGTTTTACGTGTATATAAATAACAATAAGCATGCAAGTACCTAAATATGAAAAACACTAACTTACCCCTTTCGGTTTTGTGATAATAATGAGATTCAAAAATCAAACTTGAAATGCTTTAAAAGCGCACATATAAATAATATAAACTTTAAACGCTATTTACCTTAGAATTAAAGTTCAAATAGAATTTTTTAAGATTTAAAAATATTAAATGATTTAGTTGCAAATTTTTATGTTAAATTTTGAGTTAAAGTGTCAAAAGTAATTAAAGGTATTCCAAAGAGTAATCAATAATATTTGACATGGGAGGAGGTGAAAAGAAACGACTTTCATTGTTCGATGACAAAAACTCTCTTATGGTGTCGTTTGAAGAAGAGACACCGTCAACTCGTGGAAGCCGCCGGTTGAGTAAAATAAGAAGGAAATGTCCACTTTTTCCAATGACGGAACCAGTGATGAACATTGGACGTTTCGGTCGCCCAGCTCGGGGTCAAACGCTTTTTAAAATGTTTTCTGACCATTCGGGTCAAAGGATGATGGAAAGGGAACGAAGATCATGCAAAAAGAAAGATGATAAATATGCTCCCACACCTTGGAATAGAAAAGTAAAAAAAACCTTATTATATTATAAGTATTTTGTTTTTAAATACTTTCAGTTTGTTATTTTCTTTTGGTCATTGATATTTTAGAATTTTATCTTTGTATTGCAATTTAATGATTATTTGAATTTTTCAGACTTTGTGGAGTTTCCTTAAAAAGTGGGACACTTCATATCTCCATCATCGGAATGTTATGATGTTTGAACTAATTGAAGATTACAGACTTGTGCAAATAGACTTTGATGCACTCATGTATAATGGAGCATCATTAGTACTAATTAGACTTGGCGTTGGTAAATAATTTAATAGCACGAACTAAATATTTATATTGATTTCTTCAACTCAGCTACCTAATTAATATAGTGTCAAAAATTTTATTTAATAATAAAAAGAATAAGTAATACGGGTAATTATCTTAATTTAACTTATTTATCGAAATTAGCAATGAAAGAAATGATTAGTTTAAATAAGATTCATTTTTAGGAATGCAAATGGAATTGATAAGGAAAAGATCATTGCAGCTTTATCTCAGATGCATTGACGTGTTTTTCCGTTCAGTCACAGGGTTAGATTCTTACAAGGCTATTCATAAATAAAATCACACACAAGTAAAAGAATTTAACAAACGTTTTCATTTTATAGTGAGAGATTCATCAAAGAATTCATTGAACTTGGAGGAGTCGACAGCGTTTTTCATGCCATCCAACTCAGGGAAATTGAAAATGATGAGAAAGTGGATGCTTATGAATTTCTCATTGGGATGATCTCCGTCTCTTCTGGCTACAAATTGAAAGAATATCTCCTTCACGATAAAAAATGTAAAGTGCTTAAAGCTTCTAGTAGAATTTTTTGCTCATTAAAATTGTTAAACGTGTTTGATAAGCTCTACGTTATGTATTGAATGTTTGTAGTCTTAGAATACAAAAATGTAATGATTAAAACTTCGGAATTAGATATGGAGATTGTAACCGATCTTTTAACACTGTCCGAACATGATGAACTTATCAATGCAACGCAAGCCTATTTGGAAGCCCTCATTTACGGAAATACAGATGTGAATATTTGCAAAATTGCACGTTTGGCTCTTGATCGTCTCCGACATGATTTCAACAAGAAATTTCAATGTTTTGCTGTTCGAGTTCTTACAGCAGTCGTGGTTTGTATTTTAAAATTACTTAAGTATAACATAAAGCTGATTGTTTTTTAAATGAATAATTTATTTGTTAATATTTAGTCTTACAATATTTTACTTATATATGACATTTTATAAATATTTAGCGAGAGCGTGAAGGAGCTGGCCCATCATTGATCAATACTTTACTCATGAATTTGAAAACGGATTATGAGCCTATGCTCGTTGACTTGGCCGAACTTTCTCTCACAATTGTAGAAGGAAAACAGGGAGAAACCCTAATGAAAGCCTTAATGAACATTTCCTATCCAAGACATCTCTCTGAATCCCTCTCGCATCCTCCGGACAAACACATTGAGGCAATTCCAATGAGGGAAGATGAACGGAAAGTCTATTATGAAGAAAAGGCTAGAGGCGTAAGGAGAAAAGTCCGGACAAATAGATTTCAATATGGAGCACTCTTTTGTCTCGGGTATTTTCAATCATAAATATTTTTAAGGTTATTCAACATTCATGACTATTAAATTCAATAGCCATTGGGCATCTTCAAATGAAAAACTACGCGACCGGATTATCCATAACGGACTTATCGGTGTGACAATTGCTGCATTGGGATCTCCGACTTATCCGAAAATTCAAGAGAAAGCAATTCGTCTCTTAATGTTCCTTTACAATCAAACGACAGAACTTGGATATTTTATTAAAGAACTTATTGGAATGAATCTTTTAACAGCATTAATTGCATGCAATTTAATAATTTTCACAATATTATTCTAATTTTTGTCATTTACAACGTTAATTAAATATTATGAAAATTATGTCAATTCTTTGTAGGAACAAGGAACACAGGTTTTCATTCCAGCCACGGCTTGCGTTCATCTTCGATCAGTTGGAGGTGCCATTAAAGACGAATGGAATCGATGGCTTGCAGGTTATGAGAGTCAAAACGATCCTTGTGAACCCCATTGCTTGGAAATTTCACTCGAAGATCACATTGACTACGTCATGACTCTCAATGAAGCCCTTTGTCTTCTCAAAGCCAAAATTAGCCAAATTATGGAACCCCCCTTTTATTCGTAATCTTTTTTAATATTTTAAATCAATTTGAGTAATATAAAATTAATTAAACTGTGCCAAATCTTTATTATTAACTTGAGCGTATTAATTTAAAAATTATTTTTTTTAGAAAATCTGAATATTTAATGAGGCAATATGAATCTGACCCAGTTACAGCTGACTATGAAATGTATGATGATATGGATGAAGAAGAGGCAATTGAGATGCAAATCAATGAAGAAAAGTATCCATTGCATGGTTTTGCCAAACACATTGGTCGAGTCAATATCACTGATGACACAGTCTCGAACTTGACGGATCAACAATTATTTGACAAAATTGTTTGCAATTATTTATTTACCTACTTTATTTTGACAAGATAACAAGATTATCATTCAGATTAAAATTATTAAAATAATTACTGATATAATTATCAAAATATTATAAGAACAAATTTAATTTTATATGTCAATTAAAATGACATTTACAATGAGTAGAAGGAGAAGCAAGGGTCAAAATGGTTCGCAAAATCTGAAGAGTTTAGTTGGAGAGAAGGACTTTTCTCATCTGCCGACGCGCCGAGTGAATATGAGACAAGGATATGATGGGCAAATACCTCGATGAAGATGATTACATTTTGCAGACAAGCGCGAATTGCAGAGCATCCATCTTCGTATGTGAGAATTGTCAAAAATTAAAAGTTTTACAATGCTTTCAGTAATATTCACATGTAATTTATAATACAACCCAACCCAATGATAACGTTAAATCTTCTCATGTGTCAAAATATACATTGTAACTATTTTTTGTTATAAGCGTGGATTATAAAGCTTGAAAAAAAGTAAATAAAATTTTAAAAACAAAAAATATAATAATCAAAAATGCAACCAAGTTTCGTTTATAAGAAATTGTTAAAGTAAATATCTACTGTATAACAAGTAATGTCATTAAGAATGATAAATGATAAACCTATTATTTTAATCTTATCTAATATTTATCAAAAACACTGTGCATGTAGCTTTGTGCTCCCACATAAACCCGAACAATTCTAAAATTCGTAGATTTGAAATCAAGGGTCTTTGCAGCAAAGCGATGATATCTCGTTGCAACTCCATAAAGAAAACCCCGTTCATCGAATCCAAATGATTCCACATACTGCAAATCTGTATCATTTGACACCAAATTCACTGTAAATTAGAAAACAAGATTAGATAAATGAATCAAAATGGAATATTTGTTATTAAATATAATAGGTATAGTGCTTATTTACAAATATAGAGATATTTGTATAAATATTACCAATGTTTTGTTCTCTTAACTTTCCACTTTCAATTGGCCACATCATGATAGAATTTGTTCTTAATGCTCCGTAGTAAAGGCGACCTTTTGCATCAATTGCCATTCCTTTTGCTTGGGTTGCTTTTCTTCCAAGCCAATGAATAAGGAAATCAGGGATTTCTTCATCGTTCACTGACGTTTGAAGGAAAGCAGTTGGAACGGCATAGAGTTCAATTGAAGCCAGAGGAGAATAGTATAGCTAAAATTATTGAAAATTCACTTAAACTTTCATTAACTATCTAAACTAAAAGAGTTAAAAATGAAATCAGATAATAAGATATCAGATATCGATATAACTAAATAATAATAAAACCAAAATAAAATGCTCCAAAGCTACCATATCGTAGTTGGTGTCAAATGGTGAAAGAGAAACTCCACTCACTCCCAATTCTTGAAAATACGACGCACCTTGTGATTTACAAAAAAGATATTTAGAAATTACTAAAAATGTGTAATTAGAACTATCCAAAGTCTCATTATTTAAGAAAAAGTGAGAACAGGAAGAACTTCTCTTGTTTTCTTTATAAATTGAACGGTGGTTTATTATAATAATTATTATACAAATTAACTTGAAATGTGCCTAAATTATGTACCATTTATGTAAATGTTTGAGTCTCCTTTGTTTGCATTCATAGTGAAATGAGTAACGGCCCAAGATCTGTTGATTTCTAAACTAAAGACAATGATTTTTCCTTCTTGTGGTTCCGAAATGTAGGCCCAGCAGTTGACGGCCGAAATGCAAGCAACAGATATTTCTATTTAAAAAATAAATCATATTTTCAATTTGATATTTCGTGATCTAATAAGTAATTAGTTATTTGATTACGACTTATAACTTAATTGAGAATCTTACGACTCATCATATGTTTCGTCCTGTTCACAACTTCATGAGGGAAAATATGAGTGTGTAATACATTCCCTTCTCTTGATCTCAAGTCGAGAACAAGCAACTTTGGTGGACACTTGTTTATCTAATCAAATTAATTTTTAATAAATTGGAATTCCTTAAAGTTGGTATTAAAAGTAATTTATTTATATTGCTTTAATAAATGAGTGTCGTACAGGAGAGCGTGCTAAAACATTAGAACGACCGCCGTCAACAACCCAGAGACGATCCCATCCATCAATTTCGATGGCTAAGGCATTCTGCACCACGTCGCAATTCCCGAGCTCGTTGAACTCCCAAGTTGGGAATGGACGAAGATCCGGCCCTTGACGAGTATTCTTAAAATCTTTCAAGCATTCGGTAAAACATTCTTCTATTATACATACACTTTCGTTATAATCATGCAATAAAAGTTCACCCAACATGAGTTGACCTTTTATCATAAATGAAGGATCGACAAGAAATTCATTACTAAAATTTTGTTGCGGATTAGAAATAATTAAAATGTTTAACCCAATGTTTAAACCTTTATTAAAAATCCAATGATTAATGTATGAAATTAAATTAAAAATTTATTACTCACCATGTGGATTTGGATCAAGGTTGATGTAATTAAGTGACGAAGGCACTCCTTTAAATAGGAAAATGTTAAGTTTAAATTAATTTTTTCATTGTGTTTAAATGGATGAATAGATCTTTTTCAAACATGAATCAAACATCAATTAAAATAATAATTTTAAAAATATAAAACAATTTGATTAAAAATTCTTTTTAATGAATGAAAGAAGGAATGATTAGATTTATCCTCACCTTCACGATAACGTGGGAAAGTCATGAAAATTCTCTTTCTTTTCCCATCAACTTTAACCGATGAGAATATGTTATTTTCCGGAACAAAACTCCCGCTTTGGATCATATCGTCTCTTAGCTGAGGCGGCATGTCGTAGTCGAACTTCTTCCACCCGAACAAAGTTTGCTGATACGTCAAGGATCGATTGGCCTCGGCCCTTCTCATGAAGATGATGCATTCCAATGAGATGACACAAAGAGACACAAGTCGAAAGACCATTTTCTCAAAACTCCCTTTTACCAATAATTGTTGTTAGCAAAATAGTCGGGGGATCCAATCAATTGAGGTGCAAATAGTCGGTGGATTAATTTTTCAGCATTCCGGATAAGACGAGGCGAGATGCGTTTTGGCCTCATTTACTCTCAATGCCCAAAACGTTGAAACAAAAGGATGAGTAAATGAAAAATGAAGCTTAAACGATAGCGACCAACTAATGAGGGACGATGATGATGAATTATTCTTATTTTTTGGGGTCTCCTTTTCCCGTCATTGTTCAATCGGGGCCGTTGCGTGTCGACTGACCATTCAATCCGAATGCCACGCATTCAAGATAGAACAATTATTATAGAATCTTCTATTCTAATACTTACATTTTTATAGATTACATTAAATTAATGAAAATGACTACTTAAAAAACTTGAGGCTAATCAATGTTCTAAATATGTCTATATAGTATACTTATTAAGTTCTCTAAATAAATAATGGACTTAATTCTATCCTGATGGATGGTGACACAGATGATGAATTCATTAATATGATGAAAAAAGAAATTCTTGGAGTCAATCTAATGTTTAATCGACCTTATTTTAACATTATATGAAATTTTCATGTGTACAACTGTTTTTCAGTACTCAGAATTCTCACCGAGCAAAGCTTTTAGTTACAAATATTTATATTTAAGGAGTACAGTGTACGAATTAATGTATTTTTGTGGCGCTGGAGAAATTACTATCCAATGATAGAATTGATGATTGAAGATGCGTTCATAGTGGATTGAGTCTTGTTCTCCTTTGATTTTCCTGTGATTTGTTCAAGATGCTTCTCGATCTCACTCAACTTGACTGTTTCACCTGCGGCCTTGGCATTCTCCTTCGCTTCGAACTTCAGTTCGGTTGCATTCGCCTCGACCTTCGGGGCACTTTGAATCACCTCAATCGTCCCCGGAGAAAGTTCCTTCAAGAGCGCCTTCTTGGCCACACTCAACTCGTCAACCTTTAATGAAGCAATTATAATCAAGTTTTTTAATTGGCTAATTAAACAACTTATAATATATTTGATAGAAAAGTGTAAAATTATAATGTAAAATTTGATTTTAAAATTATCTTGAATAATGAATTTACCAATCCCAAAATGGTCTTGAGAATGCCAACGGGGATTTTGTAGATGGTTTCAAAAGAAGCGTAAAACAATGTCCAGTCCCAGACGTCAAAGCGAGTTGGATCTGCATAAGCCTTAATGTCCTCCTCACTTGGCTTCTTCCCAGTTTCGGTTGTGGCTTGCATGAGATCAATACAGCTCTTCAACATTAAGCGGGCTTCCTCACTTTTAACATTTAAAATATAATTAAAATTAAGTTGTGCTCAATTTAGCAGTGGCTTATGACTAAATTAAATATTGAAGAATTGAAATTCATTGATAAAGACTTTACAATTAGGTAATAGTATATTTGAAGGATCATTGACTTACTCAAAGAGTGTGTAGACGAAGCGCTGCTTGGCCTCGTCGTTGTCCTTAATTCCGTTCAACTTGGCCACGGCTTCTGAGATCTTTGGATCCAAGTCTTTGATGATTTCCTTGCTGGTTAACTTGCCGGTGAGTTCCTTGAGGAACGTGATGGACTCGCTTGCTTGGAGCACATTTTCTTGAATCAACTCTTTCAACATCAACTTGTCAACGGGACGAGAGTTGAGTCTCCTAAATGAAAAATTCCTTGAAAAATTGAGTTAATTTCATTGAAATTCAAGTGAGATTATTTGGATTTCTCTAAAATTGAGTATTTTACCGTTGGTAGAGAGCCAAAAAATCCTTCTTGATTTTAGCAGTGTTTGTGGCGAGTTTGTCATCTGGGTGCAATTTGGTGAGAAGGTCACTGACGAGAGTTCGGTCAGTTTCCAAATCGTCGAGCTCAATCTTCAATTCCAATGCGTTCTTCATGACTTTAATTTCAGGGGATTTTCTCTCGCTTATTTCAAATATTTCAAAATGAAAATAGGGAATAAATTGGAAAATCGATTTTAATCATCAAGGCAGATTTTTTTGTTAGAATAACATTACAAGAATCGCTTAGATATTAAATGTTATTTAAAGATTTACGATTTTCTTTCATTGCCTTCTTCATTTGCCAATTTACTGACATCATAATGAAAAATTTATACGAAATAAAGTTAGTTAGAATAACTTTTGTTTAATTAACTTACAAAAATTCATGATTGATGATTTGTTTATGCTTCAATGGACAATCATGAGTTTCATATTGAACTTCTGGATCATTCATGTGATCTCTTTCAAATGATACATTTTTAGCACTTTGGTATCTTCGTATTGTTTGAGCATCTTGTCGCTAAAATTATACATTACAATGATGTGATGACTTGTAAAATTAAATTATGTTTAGATGAAATTATGATATAAAATTATAAATAAGTTAATAAAATCACTTACAATAACTGGGGTTTTCATTGAGTTTGTGTGGAAAGGCTCATCAAGCCTTGTTATGTTGAGAGAAGAATTCATACCATGATCAATTGAGTCATCCGTTTTCAAAGCATGGGGTGAATTGACCCAATGAGCCAAATCACAGATTTCTCTTTGATATACGGACATTGGACCTTTGAAATTCCTTTCTTGACTTTTCTTAGCATTGTTATGAATTTCACATTCATTTTCTTGTTTGAATAAATGCTTATTATTCACAATTTCTTCTTTAAAATCTTCAATTTCATTTATTCTGCTTGGAGGCTCTTCTCGTCTCCTTTATTGAAAACCGAAGTTACTTTTTAAATTTTATTAAGGCGCTTACAATTAAATGCTATTTTCTTTTAAGTTAATAACCGTGATTGTCATATTACATAAAAATAAGAAATATAATATATTTATTAAAAATGATGATTAAACTGTTTGAGTTACTTGAAATTATCAGAAGACCATGCATTGTATTTGGGTAGTTGGGAATTCCAACGATCGTAGTACTTTTTCATTGAACCCCAAACTGCAGCGTAGTTTTCATGCTCTCGACGAACTTGAATGTTTCTTTCCATTTGATGTCTCAATTGGGCACTTCGTCTTCCGCTGTTATAATCCATTATTACAGATTATTTATATCTTTTATTTGTATTTCTATGATCGAAATGAAACTTGTAATAAAACCCTTGTCAATTGGTAAGAAGAAAAGCTTGAACTTCAGCTTAATTGTTAAATCACTTCATAAAGCAATAAATTGATTTTAGATGTGAAAACAAATTGACTTTCTTCTCTATGTGAAAGATTTGACGTGACTCACCTCACGACGTCGGACGGCTATGCACAACATAACAAAAGCAGGTGGTTTTGAGCTCCATGAATTGATTTTTTCTCATTCATGTTCAAATGGAATGGTAGGCTTTTGTATTTGTATGCTTTTATCCCCTAATGCCAAAGATAATGTGAAATGGATCTTGTAAATAGATAGCTATTTATGTTGCAGAATTTCCCAACTTTATTGAAATTAATACTGTATTTTTATAGCATTTTCGTTAGATTGATTGAAAAATTTACATTTGTAACTTTTCAGAATGCATGATGTACCTACTAAAGGTGAGACATTTTTAATTAAATAAATGGATGAAAAGTAAAAATTCAAAATATTTACTTTAATAAACCATACTAGGTATATACACATACTTATTAAATACTTAAATAAAACAAATTTAATAAAAAAAAAACCAATTCAATTTTATATTTATTTACCTCTAACAATAAGCTATTAGCTTTCTCGATTCTTTCATTCATTTTAATAATAAAAACGTATAAAGTAGGTATTTATCAAGTCTCTACTTATTAGAGACAAAATGTCATATTTCTAAAATTGGTTTGCACAACATTAAAAAATATATTTAAGTATTGATCAGATTGAGTCCTGCAAAAATAAAGAACTAGATCAAAGATTATGAATGAGTAGTGTAGAAAGTTTTAAGTAATAATTTAACTTTAAAATAAATGACAAAAATGTGACTCAATTTATAATAAAACACTTATTAAAACATGCTTTGACTTAAAATAAATAATAAAATTGTTAAATTGTTAAAATATCTTAAAATATTCCGACTTGAGCTGTTGTTGGTACAATACAACTTCAACAATTTTAACAGGCGAAGGTATTCGAAGACACAAAATGTAATATCATGATAATTTACCTACTGTTATAGCTTTGATATATATATTGATATATATAATTTAGTTTTATATCAATTAATGATATTTAATATCAGTGACATTGATAAAATGATCGAGTTAAGCCAAGGTTCTCTCCCGAGTTCATGTTCATTTGTATTGTGAGTTTGGTACAAATTGAATCAAGGACTTTGGAAGTCACGTTCTTCGCAAGAAAGCATTGACTTGGAACTTCAGAAAAGATATGTATTCAACTCAATTAGCTCACAGGTAATAAAAGTGTAGTTTGCAGAATTTAACGAAGCGGAAGGAAAAAATTAATACTTGAAAGATCACATAAAGATAATATTGAAAAGTTAGGGTAGTCCGTGACTCACTTCCATATTTAATGTTCGTCCTTCTCTTGACACTGCCGTATAAATCCCCATTGCTATTCGGAAGAATAAGGAAAACTAACTGCAAGTCTTGGTAATTCGAAAGCGCTTGATTAATTTGATTTGTAAAGCCCAACGACCTGGTCCGAGTGTCCGAGATGCACATTATTTCGAGATATCCCGGGGGTCTCTAATTTCAAAACCCATTGGACTAGCTGTCTTTTGTATTCTCTTTACAAAAGTATCCATATTGGCCTTATCTTTATTTGAGACGATGACGACCCATTGTTTCAATTCAACGCATCTCACCATTTTCTCACCTGAAATCCATATTAAAAAGCCGTCTAGACGTTTTGATGATTCAATAGATAGTACAAATTATCGAATTAGGAAATAATTAGAAAGTTAAACTTACAACTTGGTCCTGCATGAAATGACCTGGTCCAATCAGCCTTGTCATCCAATTTAATAGATTTATCAAAAACTTGTATGGTTTCTCCTCTAATTTGTCGTCTTTCAATTTCAACTGAACGTGTTAAATGCCAAACCCCAGCCATCCATGATTTTTCTCACCGTTAAATGGTAAAATGATATTTGAAATACATAAAATGCAATTCAGTTTGAAATACCTACACATTTAAGATGAATTGCAATAAAGGTGTGGGATTCATACCTCTCTAGAGCTTGTGAGTTGTCTCATGAAACCTGTAATTGCTTCAGCTCTCTTCAATGGAGAACTTGCCATGTGAACTGCGAGTTCTCTCATCAAATTGAAGTTTTCTCTCTGGGATTTATTGAATCCAGTCATAACACACAATTCTGACACGAGAATAATGTCTTTATTTCGACCAGCATAAAGATCTCTTTTGCTTGGCTTAGATATGATCAAAGGCTATTCCATGTCTTGAATAGTCAAATTTTAATTCTCATAATAATACGAGGGGTTTTTCACCGAGAGGTTTACAAATATAAAGTAGAATTACTCTGAAGTTCCTTAATAGATTTGGCTGAAATTTTTGTCATTTACTTACATATATATGAATACTTATACATT
>VJMY01001251.1:0-15923 GCA_009869795.1 Neelides sp. FZ-2019 | reverse complement strand
ATTCCCTTCAACATCAAAAGATGGTTTTCCTCATTTATATAGTTTAATTATTGACCCTTTAAGAAAATACGTTAAATTTACATTGACAAAAAAATTGATGCTTGTGAGGATGAAAGAATCATTTCTTCTGATAGTTTATGCGCAATTCCTTTTTATAAAGCTATTACAAATTATAATGAAATTGAATATGATGATATTCTGCTCATCACGCAGATTTACTCGGCAATGTCAACTGAAAGTAAATACATTGTTGACTAATAAAAATGCATATTAACAGAATAAAATTAAATTTCACAATAAACATTTAATTTCATTTATTTTCATTTTCTCTGGGAAATGCTCAAACTTATAATTACTATTTACATACCTATGTACACAATAACATTAACACATTTTGACACAAAGAAGGACCAAGTTTATAATATTCACCATAATTGACAATTATGATAATTAAACATAATTATAATTATATTGGTAAATGAATACACTTTAAATATTTCAAGTTGTGTTAATCTAGGAAATAAATGAATTAATTAATAACGAGTAACAAGATAAGGAAAAATGTTTGAAAAAAAGCCGAGTTGATTAAATCAAGAAAGCGTGACGTTGTATTCCATGGCAATGAAGTCAGCAGCTAAAAGCCCCAACATCTGACACGACACTTGATTAATTGACAAAAGGCGCTCTTCGAGCACTGATGCGTCAACAACCCGCAAACCCCTCGTTTTCAACACTCTGAAAATAGTCAGTTAAATTCATTATTAATTTACTAATATTAGCCGTATTAAAAAAATTCCAATTAAATTCCGTTAAATTTTCAAAGTTGTTAATTGATAATTTATTAGATATTGAATTAATAAATTTGACTTTCACCTTAAGCGCGGGTCCACCACTGCATAAGGAACGGATTCATTTCGTCCTATTGGTGCTGTCCCTGAATATTTGAATGCTGTTAATGTTGTGTGTCTTGCTAAACACTCATAATATCTAAAACACAAAATTACAAAAATTATTAATTATTTTCAATATAATTAATGATTGTTAAAATATATATGAAATATATAGCTTATTGATTCCATAATTATTTCGCATATAAAAGGAAATTGTTGAAATTTCATAATCAAGATATATTTAATTAAATAATTTATTATTTAAAAATTATAATTTGTCAAGTTAATTAATTATGCTTACGGATCCGTTCTCATTTCAAAAGCCTCACAACCCGGGAAGGGAATATCAATTAATTTGCCCCCCACAGTTCTCATGTTGTCAGTTCCCTCCACGACCTTGGTCGCAAGTCTTAGCCCCTCCACAAGTATCTTGACATCCCGGTCGTCATGGAGATACTTCGGGTCAAGGAGCGGCTGGTCGTGCGGATCTTTGGACCTCAACTTCATTTCTCCCCATCCAAATGGTTTTGACAGGGTGACTAGTTGGAGGAAGGAATCCATCCCGTTCGCCGCCCCGAAGTATCCTTCCATCACATCGGGGCGGAAATTGAACGCGTCGGCCAACGTGAACTCTGAATAAGGACCGACGGACGAGGCAAGGATGTATGTGTGAAGATCCGGGTGTTGGAATCCCTTTTCCTTCCCGCTTTCACTCAGGATGGAATAAGTGGCTTCAGACTGCGGCGCAGAGAAAATCCCCGAACCGTCCCGATTCCAAACGGAGAAATCCCCTAAGCTCAAGTCCCGCTCAGCTTTGAATGACATCCCACGATTTAGCAGGAATGGACCAATCAGGGCGCCGTATTTGTCCTGCAGTCGTTGCCCAACTGGTAAATCCAATTTCACCTTCACCTACATTGTTCAGAACAAATGTTAGATTTCCCGAAATTTTTAATTTGGTTGTTAGTTCAGGTTTTATAAACATTTTTTTAAGTTTTTACAGCTCGTGAGGATTTTATAAACATTTTTATACATAATTGATATAATTTTTATATATCGCAAATTTATATAATTGTATCTGGATATATATTTTTATTGTTATACACATTAATTGCTGAATGATTCCAACAATTTTATTCACACATATAAACACTCATGCAATGATAGGTATACTTATATTATTTTTCATTCCGATTTTTAAACAGTAAAGCAAATCATGCAAAAATATTAAATAAATTAAACTATTCATATAAAATCTTAAACGTATGTAAGTACTCTATGCTATAATAAAAATTTGTGAATGAAATGTGTGTAATTCGTAGTATGAAATCAACGTCAAGTGTTTTTTCTCAAATCAACTTCATCTTCTTGGCAAGAAAATGAACAATAAAAGTCATAGGAACGAAAGTAGTTGAATATTAAATGCATTTTATCACTCATTAACACTTAATAAAAGACATAATGGCATGAGGTGAATAATAAAAAGAAAAATAGAAAAAGTTGTTTTTAAACTCCTCACGACGTTGATTTCGCTGATTCGTTATTGACTTTTATAAAAGTTAATTTGAATAGAACTTCCAAGATGTGTTTGTATATTAAAGATTTTTCTTTAATTCGCTAAATGTTTCGCCATTGAACTTTTAAAGCATTCAATGTTTTGAACTTAATGTAATATAAACATTGTTGTTATAAATTGATTAATTAACAAATAGTTTAAAAAATATATTTTTTGCAATAAAGGTAATTGTCATCGTCGTGATGATTGTAATGTCATTCTTGTATGGGAATGCATCATCTCAATAGCAAGATGTGCAATTGTTGGACAATGTAATTGATATAGAAATTGCAATAAAAGGAATTCTAGTCATGGTGTTAGCTGTGCATTTGAAAAATTGTTTACAAGTATAAATTATGCAAATTTTCCACGCTTGCAACTGCTCCGCTCTGTACACGTACTTTATATGCAATTCTTAAGCCATTATAAATCAAATTATAGTTTTGATTTTGATTTTTTCTATTCACAATTGTAAAAATGCAAAAAGTACCTTGAAGAGAAATTCAAGTTTTAATAACAAAGTTGCATAAAGAGTGAAAATTAAAAATGCAATAAGTTAAAGAAATGCAGAAATGCAAAAATTCCGAGCATGCAAAGTCTTACATTCATTTTTCCATTTTTTTTGGCTCACGCGAATTTCTTCGTTTTCTTCATCTTTATCTGGCGACTCGCATTAATTCCATTCATTCAAATTTTAACTTACCGCCCATCCATTTAAACTCAAACTTACCGCCCAATCAAATCCAACCAATTTAATTATCTAATTAATCTACAAGTCCATTCATCCAAATTTAAACTTACCACTCTTAAAATTAAATTATCACATTAATTATCTCCATGGAGACCTTCTGGTGTTTTTTATTGCTTTTTAAGTGGCTGACATAACTGACATGTGCCATTGAAAAGAAGGAATAATTTTAAATTAAAAAGAAACTCGCATTGTAAATTAAATATATCTAGAAACTCCTATTGAAACTCATTGTAAACTAAATTGTAAAAAGTGATTAATGAAATGTAAAGTGGATTTATGTTTAAAGGAGATAAGAAGCGATGTGAGCTGAAAGGTAATTAATTTTCTTAGGAAGATAAACGTATTTGAAAATAGTGACTAGGTTACACATTAAACACACATTATAATGCTTACATTATAATTCATGTATTATAATGAATGCAAAGTTTAGTTTAGTTGGTTGCCCTGGTGACAACTTTGAGTCACTCTGAGCCCAAACCAGTTCTTTAATCAATTTACGACCTTTCCCTTTCATTTTCTCTTTTAAGGGGAAGATCGATCGAGAAAGGTCGAATTCTCCCTGGGCATCTAATTAACTCCTAAATTAATTCCTAATGAATTAAAGTGGGAACTTTAGATTTGTAGTTTGACTTACGCCAAGTTCTTGTAGATGATCCCTTGGCCCAATTCCCGAGAGCATTAGGATCTTGGCGGATTGGATGGCGCCAGCGGACAAAATCACCTCTTTCGTCGCATAGGCAAATCGCGTCGCGCCGTGGTTCTCATACTCCACACCATACGCCACGTTGTTGTTGTCGAGGAGAACCTGTAACATTGGATCATATTTGTGAATGAGCCAATGGGAACTAATGGTAACGAGTGGCCAATAATGACTATAGCTTGACTTTCAATTTTACAATCGTTTATCTATTAATCTAGTTGTCATGGTGACAAATGTGATAAAATGGCATGCTCAAGAGCAGCATATAGCTCATTCGAGAATTTATGCAAAATACTATTGCAAATGCAAATAGATTTGCTATGCTTGCTAAATACTATACTATAGCCTAATAATACTATTTGCAAGTGTAAAATATAAATGGAAATGCAAAATTCGTATATTTATAAATGTTTCTTACCTTTCGCACGAATGCGAATTTTTGTACTATAAGATTTTGTGGATTTCGACGCATAGCTGGCTCGATAAACCCGTCGTATGCATTCCATCGTCTTCCGTTTCGAAGATAAAAATCAGTTGGCGCGAAGCCTAATGATTCAAACGTTTTTATTGTTTTCCTTTCAATTGTTTTTTATACAATTGAATTTTTTTTTATTCAAATGTTGTTTATTCATGGGGTTAAGGTTGATTAAAAATGCCGATTAAAAATACTAAAAACTGGCGTTTATTTACCTTCTGTTAATGGTCCATAAGCATTTGGATCTCTCATGGGAAATCCAAGTTCTTCGCCAGCCTTTAATAAATTTCTTATAAAGGGAGAAAGCGGCGTTCGTTCCAAGCTGAGTCCTCCTCCGTGCCCATGGTCACCTATTGAAATGAACAAAGCTTGTTATGGTTATAAATTCAAATCCATAATTAAATTCGCAATTATTCTCTTTAATATGACCATAAGTATAACTACCAAACATCTAGGATATTCTTGTGTTCATTATTAATATACTTACATATTTTATGCATGCATATTTAAATATTGCTTTTAAATGCAGTTAACCCTTTAATCTTATTGACTTTACAATTAGTGAAATTGCTAGAATTAATGACTAATTGTAGCAATTGCATGGTCGTAAAGGTTGAAAATTGTTGAATTTGTAATTTCTATGATTCACATTCATTTATTCATATAAGTATGAGAATATTAATTCTTCGAATCGTGAATTTAGTTAATGAATTTAAGGTACGGTGAAGGTTTTCTCATCATTTGTAAACAATTAATCAATTTGCTAAACCAACATATCGATGTAAAACCTTCAATCCCTTCCACTTTACACACAATTCGGCAATTTTGTTTGGTTGAATGATGGAGAAGCCGTCGTATGTTGGTGCGTTGAAGGAAAGCAGAAACAACTTTCGCGCATTTGTGATTATCCAATAGGGTCATAATTTAAATAAACTGAAGAACTCCAAAGTTCCCAAGTGGTGTAGCAAGTTATTGGCAAGCCATTTTTATAAATTCTTCCCGTCAACATGACCATCAACTATCACGACGACAATAAGTTGCAAGATTCCATCTTCACATTTACACCTAATTACAAATAATAACTATACTAATTAATTACACGCTACCCTTATAGCTTTAAGTAGCTAATAGCTTTTTCTATTAAAATCACTTATTGATTTTACTCTTAATGTTTAAAATTCATAAGCTATAAAAGCTTGTAATAAAGCTTCTATGTTAAATGAATATCTAATTTTGTAATAGAGTTAAGTAGGTAGTGATTTGATTGATTAGATTGGCTAAATGATGCTTATTCGCTTGACTAATGTTGCTATTTGCTTAAATTGACTAAATGATGCAATTTAGGATTTATTGAATATGGAAATTGAGGGTGAAATTGGATTTTGGATAATTGAGTTTTAGGAAATTCCATTACCTGAATTCATAAAGTAGCCATTGTAGTCTTCTAGTTTTTTGAAATACTTGAGAACATTGTCTAAGCGGTAAACTTCATCGTCGGCTTCGGCCGCCAAGGCATCGAATCCTTCCACGTTCCCTCGAATGTAAATCATCCCATTGAGAATAGAGGAGCCTCCGAGTCCTTTCCCAGCTGGCCATAGCGTCGACTATAATACAGTTTTAATTAATATTTATTAAAATTTTAATTCCTCATTATTCTTAAATGTACAATTGTATAATTTTAATTCACAAATTATCAATTTTTTAAATTTTAATTTACATTATTACATTTTTTGACGACATTTAATTTTTATATTTCATAATGAGTGAATAGAATGCTCTTGGTCTTGATGGGAAATTGGTGAATTTAATGCAAAAGTGGAAAATTTGAACTTGGTCGGAAATTGTAGCTTACGTTTCCTTTGAGCCCCAACGAGGATTTAGTTTGCGGCGTGGTTTTGTATCGCCAATCAATGATTTGCTGATTGAAAAGTGCATAGTTGAATTTGGGTATTGACATGTAGGCATGAGGTTCGCCGCCTGCCTCGAGCAGTAAAACCTTAAAGGACTCGCTCAGCCGACTCGCCAACACGCTTCCACTCGCTCCACTTCCAACTACAAAAAACAAAATTAATTAATCATCTCACACATAATCACATTATCCACACATTTAACTCAATTATTCATCTTTCTAATTTCCTCATTTAACAACTCAAACATTTCCTGATGGTTCACTATTTCGCCCTATGTGAATCACACAGGACAAACAATTCGTTCAAGATGCGCCAACATTAAAACTTATTACACAAAAATTCATAATCTCCATGCTAACATTTCTTTATGGCTAACTAGCTTTTCATTGGGCTAACCATCTATTTAACGCAAAATCATCTTAACATTCAACCATTAAATAAACACAATTCTCACAATCATAGTTCATAAGCTCATAAACCATGGCACTCATAGAAACAATGGTAGTCAAGGCAACCATATGAGCCATATATTAGGAACCATAGAGCAACCAAATACATACCATATACAGGTATATTTAATAAAGGACATTTAATAAATTACATTAGGAATTTTAGGAATATGAAATTAACATGAAGTTCGGTAAAGTTAACGATGGCTTAAATAAAAAATAATGATGGTTTTCAACACGTGTAATAAATAGCTGAAAAGTGAAGTGTGAGAGAAGACATGTTTGAATGGCTAATGTGTGCAAAGCGTGTCTGGGGAGTCTGTGAAGCGTGGGGGATAGAGATTTTATTTCAGTCTTTTCAAGTAGGAATTAACATAAGCGGATTAAAAAGAATAATTGTTTTCTCTAATCCAACGACCTGTGTTACAGGTGGTGAACATATGAGTATTCTGCATGCAAGAGGATGGCAGAAAGGGTTTGGCTGATTTTGCACAGGAGTCATGGAGATGTCATAAGAAAAGATTCTCATTACTCCACACGTCCGTCACATCTCAAAAGCTTGAGACTCATTTGCTCAGAAACCGGTTCTTTCCCTCTCATCCACTCCGGCCAAAAGAACAGTAGAGTTATAACTGTTGGACAATTCCCCTTTACATCAGTTCATCAGACACACTTTGCCCCATTACATACAAATTGCATATTCAGAAATATTCATATTTCCCTTTCTATTTCAAAGAATTTGACCCTTGCAGGCTCCACTAGCACATTGACCAACATCCCGCGAATTTACATTTTCATAAACAAAATTCTACTAATTATATGTTTATATGCACGATTGCCCACAGAGGTTAAGACCATGTTAGACCAATGTTAAACCATTCATATAACATGAACATGTGTTAAAAATAATCAGTTCATTATATATATATATAAAACTGTTCTACTAATATTTTAATTATTAGAAAAATTATTTTACTAATATTAAAGTAGTTAAAGTCGATGTTTAATCAAATCGATTGTTAATTATATGAATCCTTATTCTTTTAATTAAATTGTTTAATTTCCTCTAACTTAATTCAATTAAGTTAATTGACATATAAAGTTAAATATTTGAATGAGTAAACCGAGTTTCAATTGTTCAAATTCATTTTTGCATATTGAATCAGTACAATTCATTAGTTAAATGAAAATGTTTATTTCGTGTGCAATGTCGAGCTAATTTACACATTAAGTAATGGGAAATAAACTAATGTGTAAATGATATTGAGCATATAATGAATGTTAAACTTGAATATTTAGATAATTGAATGTTCAAATATAAAGAATTGAATTACTCGAGACAAAAGAAAATAATAAACTTGGCCGGAGAGGTTTCTATAATGAATTGCTCTTGAGAATTCACATTTGTTAAATCCAGTTCATGTCGTCCAATTAAAATCAACTTGATTGCATGTTCGCGAGTATTTTTCTTAATGGATGTTCAAGCTGAACCTTCGTGATTTAAATGGTTCATTAAACCGAGTTTAGATAGAATCTTCTTTTACCATATAATGACAAAGACAGGGATTGTCACATTATTATTTCTTATAAATCCAAAGTTAAATAATACAAAGTAAAGAGTCAAAAATTTCCAAGAGTCTGATGAATATTTCCCAGAAGACATCCAATATATATGATTGAAAAATAACCATGATTTAATGTATGTAAAGATAAATTACGGATCTTTCTAACACAATTTCATGTAGGATTTTTCTCAAAAATCTACAATCTTAAACACAATGTCAAACTCATTTAAATTTTACGTTAAAAAATTCTGAATTCCGCCCAAAAAATAAACGCTTAAGAAACGTTTAGGCCTCTGTTTAGGGGCAAACTAAGAAACTTATCATGTTTGGGGCGAGATAAGGGAGAAAGGTGATTTACCGATGATGAAGTCGAACTTCTGGTTTTGGTATTTGAGGGAGTTTCCAGAGAGTCTATCCACCGTGGTCTGGATGAGGTTGTAGTTGAAGAGAACGACGGTGAGATAGGAGTGGAGGAAGAAGAGGAGACCTCCGATGAACCCGAGGCCGGGAGGAAAATTCCCGATCATCTCACTTCGTCCATTCCCCGCAGAGGAGAGCAGATGGTGTTGGTTAGAGACGCGCGAGCGGAATGGGCCGCCGCTTCGTTCGCCCACCAAGAAACCCGCAGTGGGGCAAGGACAAGGTGAGAGTCCGCAGTCGTTCCTCATTGCACACCCTTCTTGCACCCTCTTGCAAAACCCGCACAGCCCTATTCAACATTAACATTTCAAAAGACCCCTAATACACTCATACACAAGAAAACACTAAATAACTAATTATTAATTCGTGCTCTCTCCACTATATATATTTTTTTTTAAATATCTAGTGTACATCATATTTTACACTGCGATTATTATTAACAATATTAGGTATTATAATGTATTTTATATCTCTAATTATTGCACATTTTCTAACCGTAAATGTAGACGAGTTAGTCATGAGAGTCAAGATTTAATATATAGGTAGTGTATTTAATAGCGTATTTAGTCATTTTATGCAAAATAAAGAAATATGTAATTCAGGAAATAAATCATGATAAATACAAAAGATTAGGATAATTTTAAAAGATATTTATTATGGAAGATTACAATTGAAATTTCACCAGAGATCATAGCAGAAAATATAAAATATTGCTTTGAAAGAAATGTCTTTTGCAGAAGATTATATAAGATATATTGTTTGAAGGTTATATTATGAGTGTTCCGAGTGTTCCGTGACATTTCACTTTTTTGTAATAATTAATTGTTAATTAGGCTTAAAAATTTAAATTTAATTCAGTTTCGTTTAATTGCTTTCCTTGTAAGTGCCGGTTAGTTATGAGCTTTTTTGCATTTAGAGAATTGTAGTCATTTGGTGATCTTTTCGTTTAGACTATTTATTGGGTATTTTGTGATATCATTATAAGTTGCTTTGATGTTGGTTTGAAGGGAATTTTAAATTATTGGTTGAAAAGCTGTTGATTTAATTTGCCGTTGATTTAAATTATTTTTCAATTCTTTAGATCTTTAATTTTGCCCATGAGGATATTTAAATGAAGTTATTCGAATCTTAATTTGAATTTTAAATTCAAGATTAACGAGCCATTTGAATTACGTAAAGATTATATGGGCAATTTAGCTAAAAGGAGTTTTAGGTAAGTTAGTGGGTTGAAGGTTAAAAAATGAATCTTGTTTTAATCCACCTGACGAAATTCCTGGTCATCTTTTTTTCAACTTGTCGATTTCCCTCATGAGAGAATTCTGGTAATGAAATCCTCTTTAATGAAATTTCGTTCATGAAATTTGCTGAGTAAATAGGAGTTTTTTAAATTAAAAACGTAAATCTTTAGTCAACGAACGCGAATTTGCTTATTTTCGTGACGCAAAATGATAGAAATTTGCAATCCTGCCAGTACCTCGGACAACTTCGTCTCCTGACATATTGAGATTGAAAAATCCACTCATTTCTCTAAGCTTTTTCCATCTTTACAGCGTATTGAAAGGTGGATTGCTTGGCTCGTGCCAAACTTACATGACGTCCGAGACAGCAAGAACTGGCTATACGGCACTTAACCTCCAATAACCCTACACTTACCATCTCATACAAGAGCTTATCATTAGCAATACCAATAAAATATATCATCTATAAAAAAAAATATATGGCCACTTTGCAAATACTTATATTGATATCTATATCATATGCTAAAGGAGCCTATATATAGCCTTAATTTTTTAAACATCATATAATGAACTTTAAATGAAATGTCTTATATAGATACATGTATTCATAGAATTATATAAGAATATATGATGTAGATGTAAAGTAGACCAAATTTTCCATGTTGGTCGTTAGAAATAGCCATCCCATTAATCTCTTTCTTCGTCTCGTCAATTCAGTTAACTCGAGTGACATTTTTTAAATGTCAAAGAGGATATTTCTCCTGCTATACCTACTTTTGCTATATAATATACTATGTATGTACCTAATTATCTAAAATCACACAATTCTCTTGTAGTCGTCCCAAGCATTATCAATTGGAAATGGAAATACATGTAACTTACAATTGAAATTCAAGTCATTTTGTTTCAATTGAAATTTTCCTAGTTTCTGCTTAAGCTATAAACCATATAGCTAACAGTATAGCTAGTCAAGTAGC
Source organism: Neelides sp. FZ-2019 (assembly GCA_009869795.1). Taxonomy (NCBI): domain Eukaryota; kingdom Metazoa; phylum Arthropoda; class Collembola; order Neelipleona; family Neelidae; genus Neelides; species Neelides sp. FZ-2019. Next base: position 4,993 of record VJMY01001251.1, on the reverse strand, counting down.
TCGATCTTATACGGCTTCTCTTGTTGCTTCAAAAGAGGAATCCGCCTGTGCAATTAATGAACATAAGAGAATTGAGATTCTTACTATATAGTTGAATAGGATAATTCAACGTGAGCATATAGAAATTATAAAAAAGCAGCATCTACTCATATAGGAAAAGCAATAAACACTTTTGACTTCTGTGTTTATAATGGCAAATTTTCTTAAGAATAATATAGGTAGCTAATGAAGAATGGAGCTAATGGGAAGAAATATAAAGAAATATAAAGAAATACATGAGAATGAAAGTCACCATAGTGATTCTACCTGATTTTCTCTAATGTATCTACTTGGAGTGATAAATGGGGGAGCATGAGTTCGCTATTGATTGTAATTGAAGTTTGTGTTCTTGAGGGCCTTTGGTTCTATGTGTGTGTATGGGGGATGATGAGGAATGATGGAACGAGCAAATGCAATACCAGCCGATGAACCAACGCCACTTTGCTCAACAACAGGAATTTCCTCCTTCGCTCCCAACTATTTCTCATTCATTGCCAAGCAACCAGAAGATCACGATCCCTTCATAATCTTCATATACACACTCACCCATTACAAAACACATGCGACCCGAACACTCCGATTTTAATTTTCAAGTTTAACCCTTTCATTGGAAATTAAAATTTGAACGCTTAGCAATTAACATTAAACCATTAGCATTTAACTATGGCCATTTAAATACATTAGGATCTTTAACACAATTTGCTCGAGTTCCTCATGTGTTTACTCAGAATTAAAATTACATACGCATTTCCCTATATGAACTTCACGCCTGGTAGGCATTAGTAAGAGTTAGCCGTTAGCAGGTAGTAACCATAAAGTTACTCATCATAAGACATTAATGCAATTTCCTTATAACCCATATTGCTGTATTAATATGCAAAGTTTAAATTTGCCCCACTTTGAATGCTCAAGTTTATCAATTTAATTCAATTATTTTCCTTTCACTTCCCTGTATGAAATCATACAGTTTACATGGGATTTTATATGAATTTAGCAGGAAGAAATTACAAAGTCCGAACATAGACATTTGGTCAAATCAAACTACTAATTATTCGATAATATTTTTATTGATTCATTACATTCATCACGTGGATATTATAGGAATTACAAGAGACATTTATTTTATCCGTCGATAACACGCCGTTTACATCATTCCATAATTTGTCTCGTATAGGGAAACCCCAATTTACATAACCATATGTGTGAATTTGTTCATTTCATTGAACCCAACGCATACAGATTGCCCTATATTGGATGAACGTATCCAAAGGCAACTGAATGAAAACTCAATTATCCTTTTGATCTCGCAGAACTTGCTATAGATGTAAAAGCCTGTATGTTACATCTCCTATCTCTTTAAGCTGCAATTTTCATTTGATTCATGAGCTTTTGGATTCGCTCTGACCAAGTTGCTATGAATTACATTACAATGCGATTGTATTGTAGGGAGTGGGCAAAATGATTTTCGATTCATTGGTAGCTGCGTATATAACGAATGCTTTATAGTGTGATGTAATGAAAGCTTTATGTCGAAGAATTCCTTTCTTTGCATTCCTCTTGCTCGCGTGCGTGTTGCACTTGTTCAGACAATAAACCAAATGTCTATATTTCAGTGAAGATTTTACACACTTGAGCTATGTGTAAATATTGACACATACCAAACACTAGTGGAATTGCTATGAAATGTAAGAAGCGTCTTTATGAGTTCATTAACTTAACTGTTAGAGATTCTTAGTAGATTTGAATATATAATAGGGTTTTTGAATATTTTATGTTAAGTTTAAATTTTTAGATGCTAAAAGCTTTTGTGAGATTGTTTGTTGTTTGTAAGCATGTTATTATATATATATATATATATATATAATATATATATATAATATATATTATATATATATAATTCCGGGACATTCGCAGAGTGGTCAATTTCAGGAATACATTTCTTCGCTTCTGCAAATGGCTCAATTAACGTTGCTTTCAATTAAAGTTACATTCGTTAATTTCTTTAACCAATTTATCTTTCCATATAATATTTAATCATGCATGTTTATTAAATGTATATAATCGAATTTAATTTCGTTAGATGTTTTCCGACATACTGAAGCTTAGAGATCACACGCAAGATAGTAGATAGTACATGGAGCGGATTAATTTATTTAATTCACTAAAAACAAGTTGAAAAGTCATAATAGGGTACAAAGTTCAAACATATTGAGTACAACAAAATCAACTCCGTAACGATATTCTTCAGCATAAACGGTTTTACTTAATGGTTTCCAACTGGAACTTAACTTTAATCATTAGAATGTGGGAAAAGAACATTAAATTGGGTATGAATATTAAATATATTGAATAAATCTAAATCTTTACAAATAGCATAGGTTAAAAAGATTAATATATACATATATATATACAGGATGTTTCCTGAAACTCTTTCCCTTTTTGATCCTCAATTTCTCTAAAATTAATCTAGCGATGATTTTGAAATTATAACACATGATGAGTTATATTAACATGGATATTTCGAAAATTTCAGACTAAATGGTGGAATGTAAAAGAAACGGCAGAGGCTTTTACAATAAGATTTTGAATGTTTCATTGAACACTTTCCCTCTTTGATTCAAATCTTCAAGTCATATCGCAGCTTTTAACTTTTGAATTGTCGATGGATTTTTAATATAGACTTGCTTTTAAATTAACCCCCCAAAAAATTAAGAAGAGTCAGGTCTTGGAACCGTTGAGGACAAGGGAAGGACCCTAACCTTTCAAACGTGGATGTGCCAAGAAGTTTGACTCATAGTTGTAGGTCGATTGCAAAGGTGCATTGAGGCGGATGGAGCCCAATTTACTGATTAAATTTTAAGTTGATGAATAGAGGTTGACTTTTCGTTAAAATCAGTTCTTTTCATTTGTCAGGCTTTAAGATATTTTAATCAAAGAGGGAAAGTGTTCAATGTAACACTCAAATTCATGAAGCTTCTGGTGAAAGCCTCTGCCGTTTCTTTTGCATTCCACCATTTAATCTGAAATTTTGGCAATATCTATGTTAATATATATCCCATCAAGTCTTAAAATTTCAAAATCATCCCTAGAGTCATTTTAGAGAAATTGAGGATCAAAGAGGGAAAGAGTTTTGGGAAACACTCTGTATATTGTTGTAAGTCTTTGTGAGTTGACCAATGGAGTCAATTTGTTCGAAGTGAATGTTTTGTGTTTGGTAGTGACATTGAATGTAAAAAGAGCCATTTGGCATTTTGACAATATTTGAGAAAGTTTCATGCAAATTGTGATTTATCGACTGGAAAGCCTATAAGCTTTTTCATCACGCTCCTCTCCATTATTCTCTCCTTAAAAAGTTATAACTAAAGATTTAGAAGTCATTGAATAGCCCAATAACGATAAATCCAGTGATGAGTCAAATTATAATTATAATGCAAAGACCTCCACGTGCCAAATCTCTTTACTATACTTATAAATATAATGAATAAGTATATTAAGTTATATCATAATTATTATTATGACTTGTATGCATTGTGAGTCAATTAGAAATGAAAGTTGAATTTGTGAATAAAAATGTAGAAATTAATGTTTGAGAATATGAAGGTTCTTTGAACAATTTAAATTATTAAAAGCGTTCTTAAATGGTCTAACAAATTCGATATTGGATTATTAATTACCAAGTTATAATATAGCAGTGTCATGCTCATACTTTACTTACTATGAATATCAATGAAGTTATTCATAAACCAAAAGCTCGACTTCAATAGAATAAATGCATAGAGATTATGCTTTTTTACACCAACAACAATTCAACTGAATTGACGTAACCAAACAGCCAAATTAATCATTTATGAATTATTTAAATTATTTATTAACCCAAATTAGCATATAAACTTGTATGTAAAATAAACTTACTGCTTGTTTAAGCTAATAAACTTTAAAAAAAATAATTCTTCCAATTAAACCAATTACATTGTGTCTTATATCAAGTTTGTTTATTATTGTTATTAGAATAATTGGCGTCTTAACTTAAATACTTGAACGTACATTAATTGAATGACATTTTTGGAAAAATTCAAGATCAACTTTGAGGGTTTTAATTAAACCATTAAACTGCTGTTTAATTTATTTAATTGGCTTAACTGAACATTTAAATAATTTGTTATAATTGGAGGAGCAAAAGGGTAATAATGTAATATTTTGACGGGATTGTTGAATAGATAAAGTCATCAATCAAAATCAATTTCACTTTCCATCACTCAATCAACAAGGGACGTTGTGATAATGCAAAGATCCATCGGAGCTCAATTTGCTCATGCCAACAATGTTGGATTTAAAGTGTATATAATGATTTAAGTATATATTAGAATTATAAATACTTCATAACTTGTTTTACTAATTAATTCACAACCTTTAATTCAATCAAACCATAAAAGGCATTTAGCTGATAGAAAAGATAAGATGGATATAGCAAAAGGCTAAATGCAAAATTCAATCGAACCAAACCAAACTCGAACCAAACTCATAACAACTTTTAATGAAAACCAAATGACACAATTGAAAGTTTTAATAATTTCAGACTTTGTAAAAATCAGGTTTTCGCATTCAAAAATTTAATGTGCCTTTAATAATGTGGCTTTTCTCCATATCATTTGCAAGATCAATTCCAAGTGTGTTCTTTCAAATTCGTTGGGAGGGGCAAGGCATTCAAATCACCACAATGAGTTTTGCTAAATTAGAAATTCTTAGAAATTGTTAAATTCCCTGTTTTAATGCATCGGAACGCAAAGTCCGGTGAATAATTTCAATTTTACATTCTGCCTTCGCTTGGCTGCGGAGCTGGGCTTTTCCTCTTGGAATCTCTGACTTCAGATTTTGGCGCTCTTGATCTTTTCTTCTGCGACTTTACATTTTTTGTCTTTGAAGCTGCGATTTGCCCTTTCTACGCCCTTGGACT
>VJMY01001250.1:0-15944 GCA_009869795.1 Neelides sp. FZ-2019 | reverse complement strand
TTATTAATCTAATTCTAGTTAAGTTTAGTTCTTCATTAATTTAGTTTTTAAAGTTTAAATAAATATTTCCTCAAGTTCTCATTTAATCATTTGTGTTATTATTTAATAGTTTTTAAGTTCATTTTTTTCATCTTCCGAGTTTCCGCCTCACAATCCTCATTTATTCATTATGCAAATTATTTATGCATAAATATATACCTAAAAATTGAGATAGGTATAATATATTACATATTAAATTTTTTATAAATAATAATATTAGAGATATTTTATTGGACAATGTTACAATCATAACATTTCGTAGTAGTAGCACTATGTTCTGAACAAATGAATTTGACACAAATAGAGCATCTCTTATTTGTGTGTTTTCGCTGACTCGGAAGGCCCACGCAAACTTCACATCTTCCAATGTTGAATCCAGTTCCTTGATTGAACTTTATAAAGGATTCATGAATGTGAGGAAAACGTCCAGCATGCACGGCCCTTCGTAAAACATTATCATAAATGAGCAAATGAGAAAGATCTTCAATTAAATTAACTATTTTTCCTCACATCATGGGATTCTTTTCTTTGTGAATAATGAAAGTGTTAGTGGCGTCAACATTACCAATTATTTTTCAAAAATAACAACTCATTATAACTTATTAAAGGATCTATGCCAAGTTAGCAAGTAGTGTAGCGCACAAGTATTTTGAAAATTATTAAAATGTATCTTATAGTTAAACACCTCTTGGACTAACATTAGGTTAGAAATCCAGCTTTAATCGTTTAAACAATTAACATTTTGAAAATCAAACCCTATTATTATAACAAAAGCTTTTAGAGGATCTATTGAAAAAATTATTGCTTTTAAACAATCTTCTGCTGATATGACTATCCAATCCAGTAATTTATCAAGATTTTTAAAATTTTAAAACCTGTTTCCTTTTCAATTTAATACACTAAAATAATATTTATTATTTAGCCAATTAATTAAAACTATGCATTTTTCTTTTTTAACTTCGGTAAAGCTAGCAAATTTAAAAAATGAAAACAAAATTAATTCTAACGTCAAAGTTTCAGAGGCCATCTTGTTGCTCTTGCGCAATCAAATTCTGCTGTCATTTTATAAAACAATCAACACCTCCCTTTGTTTTGTTGTAATGACAGATGATTTCGGGTTTTCTTGATTCTTCAGACCTTACTTTGGTGTCATGATGTTGAGTTGAAATAGCGAGAACATTTTCCTTATATTTTTTGGTGTTATAAGAAACAAGAGTGACGTTCTCATTGATGAAAATTCTGCTCTTTCTCGTCGAACTATTGCCTCATTAGAGACTTCTTTTCTACTTTGCCTAACAGTGCCAATATAGGTTACATTTTTTTCAAGTAGAGCTAAAACCAAACTTAAAATCTCCTGTAACACCTCGACCAGTTCCGTAATAAAGCTCTTCAATAATTGCATTTTAATTTTTTCTTGTCAACAATTCATTTTCTTCAGCTTGAAAATATTCCTCAATAAAGTTTGAATATTCATAAATTTCAGCAGTTTTTCGTAAAATAAGTACTAGTTGAATTGCGTTCATTATGAAAGCATAGACTGTAATAGTTAATGCTGAATTGTACAATTTAGAATTATTTTAATAAGACGTACAGACAAACCAATAGCTACATATATAAACAATGCAATTCTAACTTTAGATACATTTGAAGCAAAAGGCATCATCTGCCGATATAAGTAAAAGAAAGTTTTGTAGTTCTTAAAACTGCATATTTAATTTGAAATATTAAATCGGTTAGGTGGTTTGAATATAATTGGTCAGGGTGGCGATGTTGGGGCAAAAAACAGGTATATGTATACCCTAACCTAACCTAACCTAGTCTAAACTAACCAAATAAACAAAAACAGTTATTTTAGGTTAGGTTAAGTTTGGGCATGTGAATATACTCGAATATTCCCGAAATCGAGTATATTTTACCTCCTTTTGAGTACATGTACCCGATTTCGGGTATATATACCTGTTTTTTGCCCCAACATCGCCACCCTGACCAATGTAATTAATTATGGAAAATCATCTTAAATCTTACTCTTAAATCAGCAAGTAAATTCAGGTTAATTATATAACAACCTAACCTAACCTAATTATATAATGTTAGGCAAATGTTTAAATAAATGCACTAAAGGTTTCAATGAGGAACTTTAATTAGATTTATTAAATTATTAATGACGAGAAGCGAAACTTTATTATTAAAATAACAAGGCAAAGGCCAAAAATTAGAACAATAAATTAATGATTAAATAAATAAATAAATAAAGCCAAGGGGCAAAGCAAGAATAATTAATTAATAAAGGTAAGCACAAAAACTAGGTCTAATCCGGGCAAGGCTCAGTCGGGAAGTCGGAGAGTGAAGAGGGCGAAGAGAATGAAGTCCTTTGATTTCTCCGGGTGAGAAGTTGAGGGGAGAATTGAGGAGTTGAGAGACAGCTGCCACGTATGTGCATGGGAATGTGTGGGAGTCTGAGGGGCCGTCGAGTGACCGGAGGAGTGCATGTGAATTCATGCATAAGCAGGCTTGGGATTCTCCTCACAATAATATAAGCTATAAGCTTATTATTTATTTAAGGATTGAACATTTACTTAAATTACCTACATGTTGAAAGAATGTAAATTTGTAACCCGACTTATCTAACTTAAAGGTACTTAATGCCATGAGCAATATGATAGAGCAAATCCAATTTGGAAATACGAATATTTCATATATGTCCTTTAAATTCTATAAGTCGGATAGTTCCTTGGTATAGAATCAAAAAATTATTTCAATTATCTATCTCAAAAGGACATCCTTAAATATGTTTTGTCAAATCACTAGTATCAAATAAATCATTCGCAAATCTCATAATTTAGCAATAAGTATGTTTAGTTTCTTTTAAATGAATATTATAATGAAAATTTGTTTCAAAAACTATTTCCATTTCAACCCATTCGAAAACATTCTTTAATATAAAAAACTTGCGATATTTTTTATTAACCATTTTTAATATAGTGAAGAAAACTAACGATAAATATTATTATTTCTAATATTAAAGTTCTAATGATTAATTAAATTAATAATATAATTTGATTGTAGCTATTCCATATTATTAATTCAAATAAATATAAAGAATCAAACATTTTCTTTTTTCATACAACTTGACAATGATATCGAATAAATCATTAGCAAATTTCTCATATATTGTTAACTTCACATCCAAATTTATTTATTTTCCGTTCAAATGGGATAAAAAAAACACAAATATAAAAAGAAAGAAAATTATGAAATGATTTATTTCTATTTATTTGTCTTTATTCACACAATATTACACGTTGTCAGTTGCATTTTATTTTTTTATAATTTAAAAAACCACAATTTAGATACGGTGAAATTATTCACCGGAATATTATACATCTTAATTTCTTTTTCTTGCATTTATTTTTGGTTTACTTTGATAGACCAGGGAGAATTTTATATTCCTTTAAACTCATTTGATCCAGAATTCAAAAAAAAAATATGTAAAAACAAATTATATTATTATCAAATTAAACTAATTATACTCTTGGATTTCTTATATTTTTAGGTATTTTTTTAAAAGTTAATCAAGAAAGCTATAAAGATAACATGGAGCTTTTGACAGCACTTGGGAAATCCCTATGTATTCCTCTATGTTTTATAATGGTTTTTAGCTCTTTGATTGATCATTCGTCAAACATATTTTTCTATTTATTTCGTAACAATTATTTATATTTGTCAATTATTTTTTTAATTATTGGTTCATACTCAAATATGTGTATGGGCTTTACATTTCAATTTTTAATCTTTACTGGAGTTGGATATTTATACAGTTATATTCAATTTATTAAATTATTTCTTCGGTAATATTTTAAATTTAAATATTTTTTATTATAACTCATTATCATTAATAAACATTTGTATTTTAGAAATTATAATGAAATAAGAAGACTAAAGGAATGTTTTAAGCATTACAAGGTTCTTTATTTTATATATAAACAAATTGTTCCTTTTGGTTCTTCAATCTGTCAAGTTGCAATCACATTAATGATTTTCGTCACCGTTGAATTTTTGGTCCTTATTATAAAATACAATACAAAATTAAATAATTTCGCATTGTCTGCAGCAGCATACATTTTCTTTTTGAACTTATTAAACCTTATGTTCATTATTCAAAAATCAGTCAAGCTTTATGAGAATTCTCAAAAATTCATAGATGAATATTTCAATGAAGAAGAGAAATATCTATTCTCAAGTTGTAAACTTTCTCAAACTCAAATACGTAAAGATTATAAATACTTAATCTCAGTTAAAATGTCAACATGGCCAATAAAAATTCATATTGGACAATTTTTCTTTCTCGATCGTGGGAGTTTCACCTCTTTGCTGGGCTTACTAATTGAAAACATTGGAAACTATCTAGTTTCATTTTGATTTATAAAATATATGAATTTTATACATATAAATATCTTATATACAAGTTAAAAGGTAAAGTTTAAATGATATGTAAATGAGTGACATTTATGATATATATAACAATATGGGTGTAGGAGCCGGGGTATATAGTGAATATCACTATATAGCCCACCTCCTATAGACTTTTCAATTAGAAAGAGCAAAGGAGGGATTTGGAGTTGATCACGTGGTGTTGAGGTAGGTTATGTAAGAGGAAGAGGCGGAGGCCTCGTGGCCAGTTGACCGAGTGAGATTGTGCATGTCAGACCGGAAGCGGGGTTGACATACTTGACATTAAAGCTTTTAAGTGTAAGACCTTAAAGAGAAAGGGCTTTCTCCGTTTGTGTGACGAGTTAGTGTCTTGACCTTGGTAGTTCTTGTATTTTGATTGAAACATCTTATAATAACTTGTCATTTTAATTGTGTGTTAAATAAACAAAACTAAGTGAGAATAATTGGACTAACTGACATTTAACTATCACCATTCATCTATCCACGTTAGGGAACATTATTTATTAAAGTGAATGCGATCCGTCTAATATTAATCTGACATTCCGGCATATCTTGGGGGAGGCTGAGACAAAGACCTTTGGCGGGGAGAACAACGGAGTTTCGGATCATAATAGAAAAAAGAGGGTAGGAAAACCAAGGAGCCTGAACACAAAACCTCCTTGACATCTCCTAAACGCCCATCAACTATACCCCACAGACCCTTCACCACTACCCGGGTGTTACATGGGTACCCTTAAGGCATCCTACATTTATTTTTCTTTAGCTTGTTCAATAATTAAGTAAAGAGCGAGGAGCCAAGAAGATGATGCCTTAAATAAACGGTCTCATCGTTAAATTAACGTTTGGTTAAATACAAAGACAATAAATAACGTTTATTTTACTGTAGAATAAACACAAATTTAATCTAAATAAAATCTTGGTTTACTCATCGTTAAATTAACGCTAATTTGCAACAAGCTTTATAGTTTCATTTTCATTTTGTTAAATAAACGTTAAATCAATTAAAAAGTAGATTACAAAACTAAAATATGAACTCAATTAAGAATTCCCGGCCAACTAGCGCATTGTTGTAAAGATATCTTTGAATTTACTCCTCGTGCGTAAGGAGCTTGGAGAGTGCGGAATACTCATTTCATTAAGATTCAATTAAATCCCATTTTAATTATGTATACACCTAAAAAACCATTTACAATTGATGAATTCACAAATGAAAAGTCGATATCTTTTGTTCCATCCACTTGGATAAGTTATATTGAAGGGAAATTAATTTGACAATGGCCAAATGGTCCCAAATTAAACAAGTTACCTATACTAAAACCATTTAGTGAAGATGTCCGAGTTATATTTTGAGAAGACTGAGTTGGCGGGCTAGGGGAAGGTCCATAATTAACCCATTAATTAACCAATTTATAGTCGATAAATAAAGGTTTATTTAGCGTTAATTGGACGAATTTTAGCATAGCATAGCTAACGTTTATTTAACGTTTTCAAAGCGGACACTTTTGATGTTAATTAAATCAATTCGAAATCCTTTATTTAACGTTTAATAAATGAAACAAGGTTTGTTGGGTTTTCTTGAGGCCAGTCGTTTCAAGTAGGTGAACTGATTAAGAAAGATTATGAAAATTGACATTTGTGAGAAACTATTGAGCGGGTTTTGTTTTATTTTGTTAGTTATTCTAATTATTAATTAATTGAATAAAATGGTAGTAACTTCAATTGTAATAAATTGTTTTATTTTTTAAATAAGTAACTTTAGTCACATAGTTTCGGTTACAAATTCATATCTCCGCGTTCTGTGTTTGAGGTAAATCATTACATGGAAATATGAAAAAAATTGCTGTTATCGTTATAATGTTAACTAGTGGCTTTTGTTTGACTATTTTATATTTTTATTTATAGAAATCTTATTTGTAAATTTTGAATTTAGTATAATATATAATAAACGTTTGGCCAATTCGCGGTTCATATTAAGCACCCTGAACCTTCAAATAATTTACCTTCAGACACAGATGTGATTAATGGAAAGTAACGATGATACAATGATAACATAACTTATAACCTGATAATAAATCAGTTTCACATAGTAATCTTAAAAATGATATCAGTTCACAAACCGTCTTTAAGCGAGCTTACTCAATTTACCATCTAATTTATATAATTTTATTTTTTAGACAAAAATTAATAATGAGCCGTATTCGAGTCCTGAAAATTATGGGTATTTAAATTATTTATTTTTTATTATTTTAATTATTTTTTTAAAGTTGAATAAACTGAGAGATTAGTAACTAACATGTAAATGAAGCTTGGGGAATATTATAAGTTATAAGTTCAGTTCATCTAAGAATTTATGTACATATATATGTATGTATGTACCTACTTATATGTCTAAACATAAGCATGCATGAGAGGAGATGTTGGACTTGAATGAAAGCGGAGAAAGCGAGCCTGCGCTTTTCCCCAGATCGATTCAGTGTAAGATGGGGGATGAGGATGAAGAAGACACGGGCCCAGCTCCCAAAAAATACTGTTGCGGAAATGAGTAAGAAACCCATTTGGTCTTCTCACCATTAATTATACTCATTCATTGAGCATTGGTGGTTTAATTCCGGATTATGTGTGCAGGACGGACTTTGAAGCGTCGAATATTTCTAAATTGAACATTGTGAGATTTATATTATTTACTTTATCATTTGTTTACATTGATCTTTAAGAATTACAAATTACTATTTATATACTAATTTGACTAAAATAATCCATTTGACGAATATAACTAATTTGTCTATTTGGGTAATTTGGGATTTGAAGATTAGATTTGTTCATTGTTGTTTGTTTCAGGCTGTTAGCGTGTTTTTCATAGGATGCATGATCGCCCTTTGTTCTCTCCTCTTCGCCGCTCGGCACATCTTGGAGAAACTCGCCGTGGCTCATCCGGATTTGGGTTATTTCCTGGAAGAAACACGTAAAATCTCTTTTAATTAAACTACAATACACACAGGATTGAAAGTTCTTATCATTAGTCATAATACACATTTAGCAAAAACGAATAAATAAAATAAATGAATCATTTCATGATGAATATATCAACCTGTGGTACTTAACTTGAATGTTGTTAAATTTTAGCAGTTTTATATTTGAATAATAATTGTGCAAGGTAGCACTTTAAATTGATGCATAGTGTACAATTATAGTGTAAAATTGTTGATAAATAAACTGATTCAATCACCTTCAATAACATCTAATAAATAATAGAATTTTTCTCAGATTACTTTATTATTTTAGTAAGAGTGTCATTGTATTTGACTTTTCAGTTATAAATCAATTCATTGCCATGATAGCAGTGGTAATCCGCAGTGTGCTCAACGTCTTCCTTGGTTACATCTTGCTTATCGGAGCAAATAACGTGAGTCGACTCTATTATTAGATACTTACCTATCCAGGCTCCGAATAGTTAGGAATAGTTTAGTTAATTTACTAAAGTTAACTAAAGATATAGTTATCGAAAATTGAAGACTACTCACAATGTATTGTCAATGCATTTAGATTGGACTTTAGATAGGAGCTATAGTTAGCCCAAAGTCGGGAGACCTATAGATATAGTTAGCCAAAAAACTTAACTATTATCTACCTATATTTGTATTACCTCATATTTTTACCTATATGTATGCATTGCTATGCTACATGCTAATACTTCTAAAAATTATTACCTACTATGCTGTTAAAACTTTGAATCTGTGTGATTATTTACATATTACACAAGTTTGTTGTGAATTTCAGCGCGAAGTCCCTCGATTGCGACGTTGGTTCAAACTTCAGCTTCTCATGACCTTGAGTTCAATCGGGATCGGGATTTGGATTGGCACCTGGGCTTCTGATCCTCTCTATTGGGGCGTGTTTGTTCTTTTCGTCTTTCTCTATGATTGGTACAGTTTGTGGATCGTGAGACTCCTCATTGGAGAAATTCTCGATGGTAAGGAGATTCATTCAATGCATATCACATACATCATTCACAATTTGGAAAATTAAATTGGTCAATTAATTTATGGATGATGTTTGGTTTTGTGCAGCGGCGAACAGATTTGAAGGTTACGTCCATCCCTGCGACTACGTCGCTCAGCTTCAAGCCGCTGCTGTTCAACAACAACCTTGAATCACTTTCCTCTCATTGAAAAATTACGCGCCTGTTCATTTCTACAAAGTACCTATATGTACCGGGTGTTCATTTAAGAATGATATCCTATATTAAAAATGAGGTGGTGAAGCACAGGATTCATAATGTATTTTCCCATAAGAATTCACCAGTTTTGTCTTGAAGGATTCAAACGTTTTAATAATATAAAAATAGCCTAATGAAAAACGTTTTAATCCTTCAAGACAAAACTGGTGAATTCTTATGGGAAAACACATTGTGAATCCTGTGCTTCATCCCTAATTTTTAACATAGAATATCATTCTTAAATGAACACCCGGTATGTCGCCTTTGTCCAATATGTCCATGCTTCTCAATTGTTAAAATGAATGTCAAAAGATCAAAATATTATTGATACATAGGTAGATAATTATCAAGTAGGTAGGTAGGTAAGTGTATAATGATTTCTAAAGGATTTAAAATGCAAATTGCCATGTATTAAAATCTCCTTACCGAAACTCCATTATGAATTTATGAACAAAGTAAAAGAACGAACAAGAACAATTTATGAACAAACTTGTTTCAAATGATATTAAAAAACATATGTATATGTATAAAAAAGTATAAATTGATATATTATTCAACAATGTGTCTAAAATGTTATCAAATCAAATATTTTATTCCGTATCAATTTAGTAAATTTAATTGACTAATTAGCTTTTTTACAAGTACTCATATAAACTTACTTAATGTACAATGTAAAAATACATTTACTTACTTGCTACTTGCCAGGAATGAAAAATATAAATGTATCTGCTCTTGAATGTCAGAATGAACCTCAAATATGTTACAAAATAATTAATTCCTACCGATTATCAAATTAATAACTAAAAATGCTACTAGCAATAATAAAATTAACTACTAACTTAACTAGCTTGAGCCTCTCAGTCGCTTCCAAATACTTAAAGACAGATTTTCCTCACACGGAATAAATCAAATTTTATGGACTTTCCAACAGTCGCCTTGTTCAACTTACGACTTTTAATCTCAAATTATATAAACATTGTTGAATAAACATGAATGATTTGAGAATTTGAGTTCTTTATTTATCGATTTAATCATTTTTACATTGTTTACAAACAATAGTCATACAAAGGTTTATTTACGTTTACATGATTTAAATTAAATCCTATCATTTAAGTTAGTAGTAATTAACAATACAGATAATCCCTTATTTGAAAATACAACCAACTTTCATCACAAGAATGAAAATTTACAATAAAACTCAACGTCAGTAAAATACAATGAATAGCTCATTGAAATATATAATTAGGAAAAAAGGAATGCCCAAGGATTTTCAAATACTCGCTAATAAAAACCCAATTAAATAGCCTTACTAAATTAAAATATTCAATAAAATACCATACAATACTATTTGTTAATAAAAAACCGACCTTAAAAGAATTACCTTTTATAAATGACAATTAGGCAATTAGACAAAATACAACTAATAATTGACATTTAAAAATTCTAACTTGAAAATATAAAACTATACATTTCCAATTTTCCCCAGCTTCACAGAATTCAATATAAAATCCAGTTAAATATGATCATATTTATCAAATATTCATGCACAGTCATGTAAAGCTGATTAAATAAATATTGCCTATTTACAGCCAGTTCCCTCACACGTGACATCGGAAATAAATGAGTTAGAGAGACGCCGTTTCGAACTTTGGTCCTTTTGAGACGAAAATGTTGTCGTAGGAGGCCTGTTGTGTCAACTCGACTGCCATGTGTTTCTTGAGGACCAACAAAGTGTAGAACTTCTGGGCCACTTGCTTGCGAGAATTACGCGCCGTGCACATGGACGTGAAGGCGATCGTGGGCTCAAACTCCAATTTGGATTTCACAATGTGGTACATTTGGGCAGCTCGCTTGTTCAACACGCGCTCTTCGAATTGCTCATAGGTCTCATCAGTCGCTTGCTCCTCAGCCTGCACACAAATTACAGTTAAACATGAGAATTGTAATTCAAAGCAAAAATATTCAAAGTACGGGAAAATTTAAACCCAAAGGTCAGGAGAATTGTAATTCGAAATGCGGGAGAATTGAGATCCCACCGAAGATTCAAAAGCTCGCGGGTGAATTTAAAAACTGTCCTTACAGGTCCAACAGAAGGCGGGAAATCATAGTCTCCGTGTTCTCCCCAAGGCGTTTGAGCTCCCAAGATGGATCCCAAATTCTCCTGGTGTTGGTTTTGTAGTTGTTGATGAAGATCCACTCCATCATATCCCATGTTCTCCATCATGGGGTCCACCGAGTTCAAGTCGAGTCCTTTGCCGAAACTCGCAGCGGCGCTCAAATCCCCATGGGTGAGGTTTGGCAGAAGCGGCGGTTCATCGCCGAACAAATTGTTATCCGTCACTTCCAAGGCCAGCGAAGGCGGCTCGGAGGATTTGTCGTTGAGGCGGAGTTCCTCCAACGGCTCAGCCGCTTTCCTCTTCCTTCCCCTCGTCGATCGCTTCGGAGTTTCCTTCGGCGAACCAACTTGGGCCTGCGTGGGAGACTGCGGCGGTCCAAGGGCCGGCGGACCTTCGTAGCCCATTGGCTCCATGTTCTCATTGTTTAGATTGAACTCTTCGTTGTCGGCCGGCCTGCAAAGAGACAAATACAATAAAAAATCAATTTCATAATTTTCACATCATACATCATTTAAAGCTACGCATTGCAGTTAAATAAATAAACGCAAAGCAAATGTATTTTAAAATTTAACTATTTACATAAGAATTAAAGTTAAACCATATTTACATGCATATTTGTTGTTAATTACATAAGTTGCTAGCTAAGTTAAACTAAATATATTTATACAGTAATTCTAAATACAGTAGTAATTCAATGGATCAAGAAAAGAGGAAAGTGATTTAATTTGAATTTTAAATTACCGCGAAGTCAAATGAGCCTGATAATTCCTGGCGATGACCCTTGAGGGAATGTGACGACCCGGAAGGGCAAACAATTTTTCCACTCCACCGGTTTCCTTCCAGTGCATGAGACGTTTGGTTGGAGGAGCCAAGTCCAGCGTCGTGACGATGTCAGACGTGTCGGAAAGCTGGGCCTTCATTTCCTCACCGCTGATGTTCTTCACTTCGTCCACGATCAGTTTACGCTTACGCTTCCCGCCAGATCGAACACCACCTATTTAAATAAAATTTTATTTTTACTAATCATCAAAAAATGCCAAAATTATCAATCATCTCTTCTTAATAATATATCTCAATTATTTCTTAATTAAAAACCAATTTACTAAATACTATACTTGATAATCCTATAAATTGATACTGAAATTAAGTTAATATTTAAGTTAATTACAATTAATGAATATAAGTTATTAAATGGAAGAGAAGTGTTTTCACCTCGCATGAGCGGAGCTTCAATGGGAGCAAGAGCGAAGGATTCTTCTTCGTTTTGAATCAGTGTGGTCTGATCCATCCCCTCATTGGCCTCTTCGATCTGATTGAACAGTTTATCTGCTTTGTTCATTCCGTCCATTGGCGGTTGTGGGTCGAGCGGCGACGGCGGTCCGCTTGAATGTCCGCCCATTGGCGAAGGAGGTCCATCGCCGAAATCGTCGTCTGATCCCATATCCATGTGATCGTCCAACTGATGGGCTGAAGACATGTCAGGGACATTGTCGCCCATCATCGGCGGCTCATCGAAAAGTCCACCTTCGAATAAACCTCCAGCTGGAAACAAAAAATTCATTTTTTGATAATTACAATGCCAAAACAATATTCATTTAAATAATTATTTAGTTAAATGATAAATTAACAAACTTAAAACTACACAATAAAAGACAATTTTGATAATTAGTTAAATAATTGTTGTTAATTAATTAAAAATGCTAAATTAATTGTAAAATTAGTAATTATGCGATTTTTGAAAATTAAATGTGTGATTGAAAGGAAGACTCACACATCATGTCTGGTCCACCAAATCCGTCGTCGTTGCTTGGGAGGTCAATTGATTTAGAAGGTCGCGAGGGAGGATCGTCAAAGTCTGTCGAAGGGCCGCCGAACAAATTGTTCGAGTGTCCTCCTTCTCGCAGTAACTCTGGGGCGTCTTCGCTGAATTCCAAGTCGCCAAACCCCTCGTCGTGGTGGGGAAGATTGAGCGAGCCGTAGTCTTCCCTCATCGTGATTTCTTCGGCTCGAGACTGATTCAAGCTCAATTGAGCCTGAATGTCCACGTCGCTGAAAATCAATTCAACAATTAGGCTCATTGATAAAAAAATAAAACAAACTTAATAAAATTAGAATTTAATATTAAGCGTAAACCAAGAATTCAAATAAAAAATTATGAATGAATTAAACTTTAAATAAAACTAATATACTAACCTAAAGTAAAACTAAAGTAGAAAACTAAACTAAATGATTAAAATGGTTATCTGATAATTATAAAAAGAATTTATTAAATAATTACTAATCTTAAATAAAATATAATTGAGATAGTAATTAAATTAATAAAAATGCAAAATTAAGTTAAAGCAAAGGTCAACTTACTTTATTTCTGGTATGGCCGAGTCAAAGTCATGGAAGACTTCCGGCAGCGTGATGGCATTGACAGCCGCTTCTCGGTTCTCCTCCGGCAGATCCACCATGCCGGGACGAAATGCCATTTTGATCTTCACGAACGCCTCGTTACAGTCGGCCAAAAGGTATTTGGCTTTCCTCGAGTAAATTCGGACGACTCCAAGAAGCAGATGACCGCTCGTTCGCAAGGCCATTTTAACCTGTCAACCAATAATCAAAATTAAAAATTAGCCAACTTGGATAATTACAATTAAATAAACCTAACAAGAGCCAACTAGAGGAATTAATCCTAATTAATTTTTCATTAAGAAAATTCGCGTTTGATCGTGGCTGACCTTTGGATGCAGAATTCCCTCCACGGACTTTTCAATTGACGTCTCGAAGACATGGGCCTTAGTCAATTTCTTGTCCCAATGAGCTGCGAGCCAAATCCTGGCCAACGGGCCCTTCTTGGCCAACACAAAATGGGCGTAAAACATGGCGGGCCGAGTGACCTCGTTGGGTCAAGAAGAATTGAAAAGTGGCGACTGGTACGAGAAAGAAGGATTTCCCTCCAAATGGTAAGGCGGACTCTCCGGGAGTGAAGGGGAACTCCGTTAGAAAACCCAGGTGACGCCTTGCCTCCCCAAAACCCCCTCCCACTATTTCAAACCTTCCGCTCACTTTCTCACTCTTTAGCCTCTCACCTCCCTCTCATTCACTTCCACACTTTCATTCATTTCCCCTTTGCTTTTTCCTCTTTTCATCTCGCCGCATTATGAAAGCTAAAAATAAAGAAAGTTAATTATTCCACAATTTATTTTAAATTAAACCGTCGGATTACTTTCATTAAATAAGGTATGATTATTTAACTTAGTTTTTAAATCATTACATATAATTTCAAAAAACCAAGTTTTTAACTGTATTTACCGTAGTCTTTAGTTTTCTTGATAATTTGAATTGTTCTCATTTTAAGTCACATTGAGCTAATCAAGTCAAGACGATGATTTGGTTAATTGTGATTAATTATTTCAGGATGTCGGGCGAGTTGAATTTAGTGAAAGATTTAAAGCATGGAGCCAAAGGGCTTTCGATGCTCCTCATCGCCCTGGAAGTTGGGAAAATGAGTCTAACGAAGGACGGCCATGAGGTGAGGACGATCCGAGTTGCCGACAAGTCAGGATCAATCAATTTGTCTTTATGGGATGAACTCGGAGCTTCAGTCAAGTCAGGAGACATCGTCAGAATTAACAAAGTAAAAATTTATTTGTTCATGTTTAATTATCAATTCTCAACCCAGTTCGTCTAATTCTATTGTGATTACATTTTACATTTAATCTAGTTATCATTTAGCCTGTAATGATAATTAGATAATTTTTTATTATTTACCATTTAACCTCTTTTTCAAAAGAAGGTAATATTTTATTTGTTTTATGTTTTAGGCATATTCTTCATTTTTCAAGAATTCTTTGACTCTTTACATTGGGAAAGGAGGCGAACTTTACAAAGTTGGAGATTTCTGTCTTGTGTTCTCTGAAGTTCCCAACATGAGCGAAGAAACTTGTAAGAAGTCATCAAATTACCTCCCATTATCAAATAGTTTAATTAACTAAATCTTAATTAGTTCACGTTTGTGTGTTAAAGCGATTAGTGAAAAATGCATTTTGTTTATGAATTATAGCTGTTTCGATTCCAAATTCCAAGAATTCTCATCAGCAGCAGAAGTGACCTTTTGAAGCAGAAACTGTCTCGACGATCTTCCTATTTGTAATATATATTTTTTTTTGATTATCCATAAACTATGAACAAGTTGGTTAATGTTGTAATATAAAAGTGTGATTATAAAACAGTTCATTGTTAAAATAATCAATTGTGTATTTATTTTTAAAGCGCTACAAAACGAATAAAATGATTTCATAATTTCGTAACTCGTTTGTTACATTTTATTCAATTGCGATCACAAACACATGAGATAATAAGATAAAATATTCCGTTTAACGTTTAATTAAAGTTAAATAATAGTTAAATTAGAAGACGTCAAAATCGAAAAAATATTGGATGTAAAACAAAAAAATATTGTCGATTTGCCTCATTGTAAATCTACCTATTCAGTACCTATCGAGTGTGAAGTAATTAATCAAAAGTTGATTGAGTTTTCAATTGATCCCAAATTTCCTCTTGAACAGCCAACTTTTGCCTCTTAATTGTCGTTTGTTCTTCGAGAATTTCGATCTGGCGGACCCAACAAGAAATTCGGTATTAAATACAAAATTCAAATTGGTTGTTAAACGTGAATTTCGTTATAATTAAATACATATAAAAGTCTTTACTTTTAGAAGGGATAAAAGGTCGCGTAGTTGTGTGAAGCTGAAGTTAGTTTCTTTGCCATTCCGGCAAACTTCATTCCATCGTCATTCATCAAAGGATCAATCATTTGCTCAGCCTACTCGTCGTTAGTCTGTCCAAATTGAATGTCTTGAATTTCGATTTTAATTTCATTATCCGAATTCCCGAATTTCCTCCGAGTCTTTTCTATAAAATTATATAATTGGAACTCATTAATACGCAATAGGGTAACTGTCATGGAATTTCACATGCGTTGGAAATCTGAGGAAGGGAATGTCGCATTTTTCCCCTCTGGGCGGTCACTTTTAGGGTTGGGAATGCGTAACACAAATACCTTGAGTTGGTCATTCATTCAATTCTTATATATTTTTTAATTAATAAAAGTTCTCAATGTCTTGATAGAGAGC
>VJMY01001249.1:0-15965 GCA_009869795.1 Neelides sp. FZ-2019 | reverse complement strand
TCCTTAAATAATCTTTAGAAATCATTTTTATATGCATAGGTATTTAAATATGAAAAAGTCTGTACATTTATGTCATTACAATTATGCTTATCTAGATACCTAAAAAATAAATTCCATTCACTCTCTTATTTTATATGAAGATAATGTATTATTGAGTATTGATGAATTGAATTTAATATCGTAATGTTTTATTATTTTATCTCAATCTCTTTGTTCCATATATTTAAAAGACTCACTAAGTCAAAAAATTTATTATAAATATTTCTATTAAATTAATTAAATGTGATTATTTTTGAAGTTTTTGTTTACATGTTCTTTATTAATTTTAGTAATTAATAAATTCTAAATAAAACATGAAATGGCAATATTATGAAAAATCACATAATTTTCAGATAGCCAGAAGATTTATTATTTTTACATGATCTATTACCTAAACGGTTCGTTACTTGATCCTAGTAACATTGTGGTTCCCCTGCTCGTCTTCCTTTATCTTCAGGCTTGACTTTGAACTCCGAAATGAATTTTTCCATTTTCATCATCCAATCAAGCCATTGAATTGGAAAAGTTGAGCTGTTAGCCGCCGAAGATTCCTTGCAAGTCGATCGGAAGCATCCTAAGATGTATCTCTCTCTCTTTCTCAGATGTAGTTATTTCGGAGGGGTTCGGAGATCCAATCCTCATTGGAATGGAATTCGAATGCCGTTTGAGTTTCTTTAGATCTGCGAGCTGCCCATTTTCTGAAGACCCTCGCATTTCGACTTTAAATCTCAAATAAGTAAACTTGGAAAACTGAAGCCTCAACTTTGTGAGCTTCTTCTCATTCCCTCGCCCGATTGAATGTTCAATGGACTTGCTTTTTACTACTGGAAGAATACGGACGACCATTATCATCATATATACAATATATATTTCTCTTATTTAAAAGTAATATATCTCTACATATTTGATAGCATATAAGGCAATGACGAGCGGAGCGGGAACAGACAAGATATTATGAGCTCTTGCTCTTATATTTATTTATATGGGAGATATATATTTTATAAAGTAGTATATAAAATATATATGGGTACATTTCACCAAATCCTCCTCTTTCTCAAACTCGTCTGGTTGCTCGTTTTTCCATTTGCCTCAATACATGTATGATTTCTCCTTTGATTTTCATGGGGTGCTTTCACAATATTCTTGAAAGTCTCGTTGAGAGGAGCCAAATTTTTTTACCCATTTCCTTTACGTCCTTTAAAACTTTTCAACAAATGTCATGGGCTTGAGAATCCAATCTGGAGGAAGATCCTCATCCTCGATTCAAATTCCCTTGAAGAGTCTTGGAAGCATAACTTCCTTAATAATAGCATATTGAAGAGCTTCTTCAAAAATGAAAGAAACTCAAAGTGGAAAGTTCACTTTCGACGAGCCAACTGAGTACTTATGAATGTCCTATATATAAATATATATTTTACTTACTCACACATAGTCTTTCCGATTGACGTCCGAACTCTCTTTTCAAGCTTTAAAGATCCAAATGCCAATTTTTGTACTTTTTATAAACTTTCTGTTTCAATTAACATTGAAAGCTTAAGGCTCAAAAGCCACAAATATTTCATTTGACGATCTAATGATATTCATTAGCAAATTTATTAGTTAAAGTTTGAAAGTTCTTTTTTGTTTATTTTTGAAAAATTATTTTTCTAAAAATATTCAATTAAACAATAATAATTTATACAATATTGATAAAATTTCAATATTTAATAATTGGAATTAATAAATTGAATAAGACGCTGTGCACATCATACGTCATCAGTTCTTTGGCGATTTTGACCCCCTACCTATTATTTAACTCAATTTAACTAATAGTAATATATAATTTATTAATTATATTCGGAAACTTTCTCTCTAAAGTAATAATTTAATTTAATTAACCTTGGATGTGTTCTTATTGACCCCTTTGGTTAAAAAAACACTCAAGTGTTAAGAAAAGTTCTAATGAAGAACAACATTTATTCAAGGATGTTTTAAAAGTCCAGTGAATAATATTGACATAAAACACTTACATAAAAGACAGGAAGGCAATTCCTTGAAAAATGCGACTTTTACAACTTACGAGTTACCACATCGTAGAGAGATAGAAATAAGAAGGAATAATAGAAACCACAAACCGCATAAAGCTATTGAAAACTATTCGGTTTCCCGCAAAATGCCATTATGATACCAAATAGTACATATCTTATAGTCCATATCGCACTATAAGATATATAAAACACAGTTAACCCTTGTTTAACTATCCTGTATAACATACATAGTAATATACTCATATACCCCAAACTGTAAAAGCGTCCATCGTCTTATTCGTCTTCAGCCTGCGGTCTAAAGGAATATCTTCTTGTATCCTCTCTGCTTTCTGCTATCATGACCAAACTCCTTAAAAAGACCATTTGCGACTATGAAGCAGTTATGCGTACATTCGGTGTTCTATTACGCCATTAGGCCTTTCTCCTCTATGATACACTTTGGACATTCAAGGAAAGCATATATATATACAGATATACTCCAATATATCGGGTAGAGATTCAATAGGTTTTCCCTTCAGTATGTGTGGAAAAGATATAACCAAAAATGAGGTTTGTCAACCGTGTTTCATGTGGAGCTCTGTGGGAACGGGAGATCATTTAGCCTATGGATCATTGAGCGTCAAATCGGCTAGAGTGACTGTCAGATAACTTCAGGCTTCCTCGTTATTTACTCCCTTTTCCTCATTTCCCCAAGCGTCGTCTTCCAAGAGAATTTTTACAAGGCGACCGAACCTTAACGTTTTCGTCCTTCTTCGCTTCTTCGTTCGGCTTCTTCCTACTTCTTTGTTTTATCCTCCTTCTCTTCCTTGTCCCTCCATGTCACTTCGTTCTCCTTCTCATTTTTATCATGTAAAGGGAAGTCTCGGCCCCTTGAACATCAATTCCATCTTAAATATCACTTTCTATTACCAGAAAAACTGGGGGAAATGGCAAAGGCGTAAAAAGTCTCATGGACCTTCGGAACTCTTTTTTGAGGTATTAAGACAAGAAATCAAATATCTCTGTATGGGAGCGTACGTGTGTGTATTTGATGCTCGGACTGTTATAGGATAGTTATGGGTGTTTAAAGTTCCGTTTTGCCGATTTGCCGCCGCGCCCTTCCTCTTCCCCTCTCCCGAGAATGATAAGCTAAAAACTAAAAGGGAAATAACATTTCCTCTTTACATAAATCCAATTCAGCTTTTTCTAGGCTAAAAAAAGTCGAAGGAATCGAGACTATCCTCAGAGGTCATTTCTCATTCGGGAATGTGAGAGACAGTTTCTATACATTACGTAAGTATCTCACATATAAATACATTCGCTTCATTTCGTCCTCCTTCTCAACATATAATTCAACTCACATGCACACAAAAACACACACACACGGGTTTTTCTCCTTGACTTGCACATCCGCCATGGAAAGACGATGAGGTCATTTCATTTCACTTACTTTACTTTTAAAGCCTGTTTCCTTATTTTTAAAAAGATTGTATATTACATATTACGCTTAAACTCACAACACAATGTTTAAATAAGTAAAATAGTATATTAGCATTCCTTCAAATCTTTATACAATATGCTTATATTCTATATGCTTGAAATCTTTAAAATGCTTACAACTACAAGTCTTGCTAGTATTGGAGAGAAGACGACGATGTTTAGGTTTCTAAGGAAGGAGAAAGGAACAGAGGATTGGAATGAGAATGGGAGAAAAGTGTCGGGCGTGAGGAGCTACTTTCCTCCTCATCCGCTCTCAAAAGGACGTGGACGAAGATATTGGCTCAACCTTCAATGGCTTTCTCAGACGAGAAGGAAGTAGACAGATGGACAAGCCGTTATCTTGCTCTTCTCAGCTCCCTCGGACAAACTTACGTAATGAATCCCGTCTTAAGGCCACTGTTATGTAGACAATGACTCTCTTTCTAACTCAATTTCTACTCAATAGAAAAGGAAACAAAGGAGAGAGCAAATGTTCTTCATTTACTCGTCCTCCTCTTTTTTCATTACTTTCCTTGTGATTTCGAAATGGAAAAATAATTTTTCAATAAAGTTTAGAATTTATTTGCATATATTATTTATACAATAAATTATAAATTGCATGGTATAAATTAAATGATTTTAACTAGATAAATTAGTGAACTTTAAGTGAATTTAAATTATTTTTTATCAGAGGAATTTTAAAAATATTTTCATTATCTAATATAATATTTTTTAAAGTCCAAAAGAAGTGAAATTGTCTGATCGATGATCATCCTAATTGCACTTGCAAGATATTCCGGACTCACAACATCATAATTTTTGAGTTTTAATTGAAGGGTTGAAAGGCTCCAAGTCATAATTTCCCATATTTGTTTTGAAGTTGTTCACTATTTTGTATGTTTTTCTCCATTTTTTAAATCCAAATTAATTTACGAGAGATATAAATGATCAATGCAAATCCAGCAAAAATCACATTAGGTCATACTAAATACATAGATAATTCTTGCGCTCCAAATAATTTAATTGTTTCATAATTTGATAACATAAACATCATTAATCCTAATGGAAATATTTAAATTACTTCATTTAAAATTCTGTTGCATTCTAGAAAAAGAATTCTTTCAATTTTCAAAAGAAGGCAAATGGTAATTTGATTCCCAAATCTTTCTAGTTCAGTTTCCAAAAAATGAAAAAAGATTTAAAAAAATGCATATTTGCAAAACAAGTCACAAAAATAAAATAAGAAAGGACAGAAAAAATAAATAAAAAAGCGCACACAAAACCAAAAAAGATTAATAATTGTGAAGTTTCAAAACGAATTCTACATAATCAAAAAAATATCCTCTAAATGAGGCTACAATTAAAAATAAAACGCAGATGACTATGATGTTGACTTCTCTGAATTTTATCAATTTCGAATCCTTATTTGTGAAGAAAACCTCTAATATATTATTAAACAATTTATATAAAGAAATTTATGTTAAATTGATATAAATAGGTCTAATATGTATAATATTATGATAAACCTAAATAAAGATACATATTCTATTATATTCTAGTTTTTAATATTCTATATTATATAATTTAAAAATAATTATTCAAAAAATTATTACTCTGTAGGTAAAAGTCAAAGGTTAATAAATTTATAGCATCTTTCATCAAACAATATAATCTATTAGCAAAAATAGAAGATGAGAATAGAGCTAAAAAGCTATTCAAAAAATAATTATATGCACTTAATCAAAAAAGTTTCTATTAAATTTTAAACATAACAAAAGATGTCAGTTAAATATACTAATACAGATAGATGAAAATAAACAGATTAGAAAAAGTAAGAGATTAATTAAATATTTTTATACTTAAAATTATTTCTTTTGAAGCCCCTATTTATATGATAGTAAATGGATGCTATTTTAACAACTACAATTATGGCCAACCTTATGTATTTAATTATCATAATATTTTTTAAATATCTGAATAATTTAATTTAGATTAGAGCGTATTAAATTTTGAAGTTTAATTATTTTATCGTCATTTAATATTTTAATTTATTTTTCAGGTATATTGATGTTCTTTTAAATTTTGAGTGAAATAGAAATAACAGCAACAAAAATTTAAAAAATTAAATAGACACAAAAAGATTAATTAAAATTTGTTAGATCTTAATAAAGTAAAATATAAAGAAAATTCAAGGGTTTTATTTGAATAAACATCAAACATAAATGGGCGAATGGTCAATTAATTACTGGGTATAGTTTTTTTTAAATATTCAATAAAACTGTTTTATAATTTAAAATGTTTATTATATTAACATTTTTAAAGAATTCCAATCCAAATATACAAGTTGAGTCAAATGTCGTGCTCTGCGTTTGACCTTAAATGTCTTAGAATTCTTAACCGATTGATTTTGCTCAAAATTGAAAACAATATTCTTTAATAATCCA
This sequence comes from Neelides sp. FZ-2019, assembly GCA_009869795.1. Lineage (NCBI taxonomy): Eukaryota > Metazoa > Arthropoda > Collembola > Neelipleona > Neelidae > Neelides > Neelides sp. FZ-2019. The sequence goes on along the minus strand of VJMY01001249.1, from coordinate 9,997 downwards.
AAAAATAATTCATAAACTTTAATGGTGAATTTGAGCCTCGTTAGTTCCGATCCATCTATGCAATCTTCCCTCACCAGCTCTCCAAGCATTTTGACTCATTTAAACGGTAATTTCTTTGAAAGATTCAAATTAACAATGGCAGCTTTATCTTGTTCTAATTAGAGTCAATTGATTCTTTTCATACAGTATGTGAATAGCTTAAAGAATACATTCAAATAAGCAAATATAAACACTGCTTACCCATTAACAATAACTATAAGATATTCATGATCAATGTTTATAAATCACTCTTATCTGAGCAATAATTGTAATATTCCAAAAATTATTTTTTTAAAATATTAATTTATTATAACTAGTACCAGTAATCGTCTCCCGACCGGTTTCTATACTAAAATAATAAAATATCGGTGTCTGTCTATTAGAAGCAGAAATAAAATTTAATAAATCGGCACTTCTCCCGACGGTTGACGGTTATATAGGGATTAAAAAAGGTTAAACAAATGCCAAATGCAATAATTGAATTACGTGTATTATCGAATAAAGCGTCTAAATAAACGCTTCGTATCGAATAAAGCGCCTGGATAACATGGCTTGATTTAAATTATTATTAAATTTAGCACCTCTTTTCGAATAAAGCGCCTCGATAAGCGTTTCTTTTCGAATAGTGTTAAAAAGCGTCAAAAAGTGTCTAACCCCGAAGGCGTCTCAAACTTTCAAAGCATTATGCATTGAAACCGAATGTTTATAAAATATTTAACAAAGGGGCATATTAGAAAATTCAATGAGTGAAATCTAAAGAATGTGCAATTTCAAATTTTTTCCCGACAAAAAAATGGTTAATTGTAGTTAATTAATTAACCAAACATTTAATCTCTAAACCCTCTTGTCATTTTTCTCACGGAGTAGGAGCGGATCTTTTAGACATGAATTGAAACTCGCCACTCTTGTATTTTTTGACATAGGTCGGCTGATGACACACCGATTTTTTATTAAGGTAGATTAATCCTTTATAACTATGTAAAGACCTTAGGACTTAATTTTAAGAGGCAATGTGATAAATATTTATTCTTTATTGTATGCTATCATGTAATTACATATATATATTTCTTAAAATGAATAAAACGATTTCTAATTCTAAATATGATTAAAAGATAATATGATGATAATGCTTTGAAATATTCAAAGAAATCACCGTTTAAATGAGTCAAAATGCTTGGAGAGCTGCTAATAAAAGATTGCATTGATGCAGATGGATCGGAACCAATTGGGGTCAAATTCATCATTTAAAGTTTTTAGATTATTAAAGAGTATTTTTGCTAATTTTGAGCAAAATCGGTTTAGTAGTCTTAGAAAATATTTAATGTCAAGCGCAAAGCATGACATTTGACTCACCTTGTACAATAGATATTCACTGCTACATAGAATTAGAAGGACATTCCGTATTGCTCTGATATAATTTTATGGCATCTTACTTTTAGAATTGATTAAAAAACTCTATAGTATAATAAAAATACTTATTGATATAGTAAACTAGCATATTTTATCATAGAACATTTTTTATGCCTAAAATATATAATTTTTAATTAGAACTCGCGTGAATTCTTGACACTGGAGGCTTGATTGGATGTAATTAGGATTTTCTTGCCAGAGTCACTTTGGGATCTCTGGATGATGATGATAATAGGAAGACGAAGTGGGTTTAAATGTCTTGGGGCAGATGAGAGCTGCGAGAATGGGATTCCGCCGGTTGATCTCCGGAGCTGAGGACGGATTTTCTATTCAATGTATTGCGGAGATCTGAGGGAATCTTTGACACTGGGAAATATATTACGATTATGTGTCTGATGTGGATAGAAATCCCATTACTCTATTAGCTCTTCCTTGCTCATAAGGCCGCGGACCAGCAAGACCCATTCGCATATATCATTCATTGGAAATGTAAAGCGCAGAGACGCGTGAACCTGACGGGCACAAAAGGGACCAACGACCCGCAGATATTCCAAATGAAACTCATGATATATGCGAATTCTTATTACGGCTCCTTTGTGATGAGAAATTCTCATGATATAATCATAACCCACAATGAGTGCGAAGAACTTTCAAAACTTTCTTCACCACCGGGCCTCTTCCTTGACTTTGTATATATCACAATCTGTGATAGACTTCCCTAAAGAAAATGCCCGGGTATTTATATGTATTACTACTTTTACAATAACAGTTATGTCATTTATATATTTTAGCATGCATTAACATTCTTCAAATCTTGATTTGTAGCAGGTATATCCAAATAATGTCCCTTGATAGCTTTAGAGAGCATTAAAAGAGGAATGAGGACGAAATAAACTTTTTAAGCGAAGGAACTGTCTAAACTCTCGAGTTTATAAAATATATAATATTGGTGCATAATAAGTAATATTTATACATAAAAGAAAATATGTAGGATTCATGTGCTGTGGGTCTGAAAGCTACTGGATGTGTACAATATTTATTCATAAGAAACCAGGAGTTCTTGTGAAATTTATAAGATGTTCTTTGAGGGCGTAATGGAGCAATTTGAGTCTGTGATTCATAGAATAAATATTTTTATGATCTGTGAGACTCGACGAGGGTTAATAGATAGTTGAGATTTAAAGGAGAATGTAGTGGGACTTGGCATAAATGATTCCCTCATAATGATCCCATCCCGTGTATATGATGAGACAGTTGGGGCTCGGCCTGTAATCTCAATCCACACCATTTGCTCTCCACTCATGTGTGCTCAAAACAAACTGAGGCGTTTGAGATCTCCGGAGTCTCTCTATAGACTATAGCTCACACTATGCTCATTATTCTTTAACTTATTATGTTACATGGTGGAGTATGTATACATGGTGGGATAAAAGAAGTAAAGTATTAGGAGCCTATAGGAGAGAAAGATACGTTTCATGGAGCAGCGACGTGTCACGTTATAATTCCCCTTCTACTCTTATGTAATAATATGGTGAAGAGATATAGAAGCGAAGAAGAGAAAGGCAGGATTTTCCCTTTGTACTCCTCCGACTCTCGTAAGATTAATTTGACCAACTTACTTGAACCGACGAGCCTTTGAAGATTCCTTTTGTCTCCTTCTTACTCCACAGCATCAGAAATTTTGGACCACCGAAAACTCCTAATATCTATTCCCTTATATTAGATATTATTATATAATTTCATAGACTTTCTTTCTCATTTCGGTGTGTCACTCGCATCATTCTTTACCGTCACTCTTTTAAATTTTACTACTTGCATGGAGCCCATTATTCACATTTTAATTTTCAATAATCTTCATTTATTGCATAACCATACATGCTTATCATAAATATTATTTATAATTGAAAATTGATTCTTTATTTAAATGTGGTTTATATTTATATATAAGTAATACAGTATGGATGCATATAGTTAAAATATTTTGGTTTACATCGAGTTGTTTACGCTTGAGTGGATATGATACATTTTAATTGAATTTTCTATTGCGCTCTGGAACAATTATGGATTTTTTAATATTGAAAGTCTCGACATACTGATAGAAAAATTATGTCATAAAAGGGCGATATTAAAATGTTAGGAAATTTTTTATACGAGAGATTTGAGAGCGAGTGAAATTGAAGGGAGATGCGAAGTGGATTTCCTGCTTTAAGACCACTATAAACTTTATACGTGTCATGTAAATGGAAAATAAAAATCCATTGTGGAGTCTCGAAGTTGACAAGTATGGAACGTGTCCAAAATTTGGGCTACATTATTCAAAATATTTAGGCTGAGATGGGAAGTGTATGAAGGGGGCAAATAGACCGTGCGGTTCTTATCTCATGATGAGATTCCAAAGTACAGTCATCAATGTGATTTACCGGCTTCGAGAAGAAAGGGAAAAAGATAAATGTGAGGTTTGGCGAAAAACTAATTTAAGGTTCCCGTGATAGACACATGGGTGCATCTTTTATTTCCTAAATCTCTCCACCTCTCTCCTCTTCTTCTCCTGTGCGGAAAAGAAATCTCAAAATTGAGTAACACCTGGAAATCGAGTTGAACTCCGCCAAAGGAATCTCCTTCATTTCCCTCTACTCCTTCATCTCTCCAGAAAAGAAAATAATGCAAAGGCAAGAAAATATATCACAATTTGGAAAGTCACGGCGAACTTTTTACGTTGCAATATGCATAACATAATAGAGAACATAAGTTAGTAACCAATATTTTAGTAGAGAAAGAGAGATAGGAGAGGCAAAGGAGGACATGAAATATGTTGGGGGAACTCAGCAGATTTTCTCTTCTCCTCTCCCCACATATTATTTAGGAAAGGACCAGATGTGAATTATGACCTCATCGACCGAGGACGACCAGGTAGACTCATATTTCCTCATGATCCTCACTTAAATGGAGGGTCGTAATGGGGTGTGCCGGCTAAGGAACTCCGCCACCTCAAGTTCTTTATATTACAACTCCTTCAACTTTCCCCTTCACTCCCTTATAAATTCCCTCTTTGGGTTCTTAAATCTAAGGATCCTTTAATCTCCCTTTGACATTCCCTCTAATAAGGAATGACATGTTCGAGAGAGATTCATAACAGTTTAGATTCATAACAGCGAGACTCAAACAAAAGAGATCCTTAAGAGAGATTTCATAAGAGCGAAGGATTCATAAGAGCCAAAGATAGTGAAAGATTCATATAAGTGAAATGGAGATAAGTGGCTATGAAATTAAAAGCCATCGGGAAATTTAATCTTGAATATTTTTTCTTCATGATAAATTCTCAAATTCATTTCTCCTTCCATTCATTTCCATTTTATCATTATTTTCCCCAGTATATCATTATGAGTTCGATTTGAATCTTATGGAATGAACGCCTTGTCGGCATTATCGGTCTTTCATGCAAGTACATATAAGCATATACCGATATTAGGAGGAGAAAATAGAGAAATGGAGGAGATGTGGAATTGTGGTGGAATTCCGCGTGTTGTGTTTGTGAGTCTCAGCTGGGCATCCTCATCTCCCGATCATCATCTCTTCCCCCTTTCCTGCTTATTATTCGAGCGAGGGAGGAGTAAAATATAATGAATAAGAGGCGAAACAACAAAAGGCTTCAGAACATGTTAAGAAGGACGAGGGGGAGATTTTCATAAATATTTTTTGTCACTGTGTGTTGGAGGAAGAGGAAAAGGGGAAAGAAATTGTTCAAAAGGGTTTCAGCTTCGTCGCTCCTTGATGGAAAACTTATGCAAATTTTTTGTAGCTTTTAACCTTGGCCATCTTAACACGCGGTGATCAAGTTAAATGACTATGAGATGGTCGGGTTATTGCAAGGAAATGATTTGGTTTTAAGAAACAATAAAACTAGGCATTATGAGAATTATATTATGCGAATTGTATTTAAAATTATTCATCATATCTCTTAGAAATATGCTTATTATCTCTCTTGCACTGTCAACATACAATTTACATTTCATTAATTGTACTTTCTAAAATTCTTAAATTTTAATCAAATCAAAATCATTATTGTACTTGTATTAATATTAGTATTAAATCATAATTGTATTTGTATTAATATTAGTATTGCAAGAATAGTGAAAAGAAAACAATTTAAACTTACTTAATTACAATTGACTTAATAAAATTATTACTAATCATTTTAAGAGTCTATTTAAAGATAAAATTGACCGAGAAAATTGAATAGAATTAAAATGCTTTTATATTATCAAAATACTAAATAAATTAAAGATATTTCTTTTAAAATTCTAGGGAAATTGTTTGTTCAATGATCATCACCATTCCATTTGTAAGATATTCTCCACTTAAAATAGTAAAATTTCAGGATTTAAATCTAAAACTTTGAAAAGCTCTTTTTAAAGATGGTGAAGATCCAAAAGTAAATTCTAAATATTTGAAAAATATCTTCTGTAAGGATTCATTTGATCAATCAAAAAATAAAAATGATAATTGAACTAAATATAAATATATTATACCGGGTGTTTAATAAGTCGAGAAACAAAACTTTAATCATCAATAGATTTAAAACTTTCATCTAAATTTTAATGAAAATTGGTAAACATTTTCGTTATATATCTTAAAATAATAAAAGATCATTCCTTACCTTTACAACATTAAACCTCTCCTTAAGATAATATCATACCTTTAAAATTTTCTTATTTATTGAAAGTTTAACAAAATTGACAATTAAAGTCTTGTTTCTCGACTTAGTAAACACCCGGTATAATTTCCTAACGAAGACCTTGTCCGCCATACCATATTTAAATAAAATAATTATATATTAGGATCCAAAATTGTAAGAAACCGCAAGGAGATCAAAACAAAGATCCGATATATTTCCCTTATCTCGATGCCCCTTTGCGTTTTAGCAGTATCAGCTTTCAGCAAAGACCCTCGGGAGAAAGCGGGGAGAAATGGAGGAAATGATTGGGATTGTCCATATAAAACTTCCCTTTTTACTCCTCCTGCTTGTGGTCCAAGCCAAAAATCCTCTTTTGAAACAATGAACGTCTTTTGTTATAAAGAGGGGAAAAGGCGGCGTTCCTTCCTGGAGCCATCCGATAGGGAATATCGAGGGACTCTTATGGCTAGATTAGAGCCCGGATGGACAGGAGCAATTATCGGCCCTCTCTCATCTCCCCCATTTCGATAGTCAGACGAATTATTTATGTGTTAAGGAAAGGTGGGCGCTTTCATGCGTCTCTCCAGAACTAGAAATACAACAGACGATATATCTATTCACTCATATCGTCAGTCAGATAAATACTCACAAAAGTATATAATTATATAAACTTTTAGTTTGGCCAAACTAAACTGGCTTGCATAAACAAACTTGTATAAAAACAGTATAAGAAAGATCTTATTATGAAGAGAGAAAGAAGAGGGTAAGAGGTCTAAGTGTGGATGTGCATTAGATTGGGATAACTATCCGATCATCATGGCAGTGGTGGTGGTCGAAAAGGGGGAGATGAAAGAAGGACTTATCTCTCAACTCCAAATGCTTCATTAGTTTTTTTCCCTTCTCCTCCGCCGCCTCCTATTTTGGTCATCAAATGACACGAATCTATTGGCTCGATGGCCCTTGTTCTCCTCGCCACTACTTCTTCCTTTGGCACGAGATCTCCCATTGCCATGAGAGACTCGTGCCAATATTTTCCTTTTCTCTTCCGCCACCTCGACGGCTCTAAGGAGACTTCCCTTGTCCTTTTAACACATCTTCAAGATCCTTCTTCTTCTCGCTTCACTATATTAGTATTACCCGTAGTAAGCATATTAGCCAAGTCCTAAGTGAGTAAGGAATGTAATGCCTATGAAGTGTGAGCGTGTGTGTGTTGGACTGGTGGGGGAAGATTGAGCCAAGTCGTTTTTGGTCGCCTCCCTCGACTCTCCCTGCTTCGTTACTCCTTGTTAAGGAACGGAGAAACAGCCAACCTTTCTCTTCTCTTGGCTCCAGGCGAGGTTTTGAATAAACCTGAGGATTCCCAAAACTCGCCTCTTTTAACACCAGTACTTTCCTTTTATATTCTCCTATACTCTTCTTATAAGTAATTTAACCGACGATATCATATTAAAGTTTTTGTCCTTTATAAAATCTATAGCATTTATATACACAGTATACAGTGCACTTATTAGAGTGTATGAACACGTAGGAAATACACGAACTTGATAAGCATTTTTACCATACTTCACTTAAATATAAAAGTATGAAAAAAATATAATAATTTGTAAGAATATTTCCTGTTCTATATAAGAAGTATTTATAAGAGATATAGGAGAAGTATTATGAAATGAGCATAGGATATAAGGTCGTCTCAATAAATGTTGAGGGAAAAGAATAAAATGAGTTTCACTCCTCATTATTTCTCGACTTTCATCGAGCGTCTGGAGCGAAGGCGAAGTGGGAAAAGGAGAGGCAAAGTGAGCTACAGGAGCCAATTGAACTTCCCCGGACTCGCCTTCCTTAAGAGAATAAACAGGTTGAATGGAGGAAATTTTCCCAATAAATTTTGAAGGGAATAAAAGTTGAAGGGCTAAATGAAAGTTGGACTAATTAATGGTTTAAAGTGGAGAGAGAAAAGGAGAAGCTCAATAGGGAAGTTCACCAATTCCACACTCGGGCGAGACTCGCCAAAAAGAAAAATTGTTTATGATTCAATGAACCTCCATTGAGAGTATTTTATGTGAACAATTTCAATCTCCAGTGAACTTCCCTGTTATTATCCCTATGTTATATAATTATATCTAAAAAGTGAAAGTAGAAAACTAAGTGTAAGATTTCTTTTCACTCTTTTATACCTATGGTCAAATTTCTGAAGGTGGTAATTAATCAGAATAATATTCCTTTTGTACAATTTAAATCCCCATTTGATAAATTTTACATTCTGGGTATATTACTTATATTATTTTCTAGGAATACTTTTAGGTATAAATAGAGACTCACTTCAATTAGTGAAAGATCATTGATAAGGGCCAAAATTAAGACTCTTTAATTGAACAGAGCCAGTCAAGTGGGATGAAACTGGAGAGAGAAAAGTATTAATGTACTCTCAACTAATAAGAGGATTTCTTCATTATTAAAAGGGAGGAAGCGAGGGATTACTTCCGATATTCATCATTTGAGAGTTTATATAAAACGGAAAAGTCAGGAGTAGCTGTGAGTTTTGAGCATATTAGGCATACACATTGGAAGAGGGTTGTATGATAAATTGAACGTGTAATTCCCCCTCCGCCTACCACACCTCCAATCCCCTTGTTCAATTTCAAAACCTTCAATTCATACTCAAAAGACTCACAAGCCGAAATTGGGGATTAGCCTTTTTCATATAATGGCGAACAACACGACCTTTTAAACTTGGTTTTTTGAAGGATTTCAGTTATCAGTTTCTACATCACAAAATTGTTCAGAAAGCGCTTACTTCGCTATTATAACTAAAAGTGAATTTATTTCAATTACTAAATGTTGCCAACTTTTATCAACTGACAACACTCTGAAAAGACCTGTTTCAATTAATTTAGATTGCATTTAATTTAAAAAATATTAATTATTTTAATTGGATTTTAGCATAATTAAATGAAGCAAGGTAGCTTTTGAAACGTTTCCTTGTAAAAATTACTCTTGATTAGCCTTATAATATCATTTGTTTTAAAGATTCTTATATTAATAAAAAAAAAGTTAAAAAATCTTTGTTGTTACATTTATTGTTAGTGGTTCATTTAGAAATATTATGCACATTTTTAAGAGAATTGATCATAATAATAATCACACTCACACTCATGTATCCCATTCTTGTCCAATTATTCTTGAGTCTTCTGAAGAAACAAAAGACTCAATTGATCCTGAAGAACAGTGCGAACAGAGACAACACATGTTAAAACTTCAATAAATGAACTATTATTAATTTTTAAATTAAAATTAAAAATTAATTTAATTAATTGGATATTTAGGTATTTAATAATTATTTTTAATACTTACTTTATATATAACAATTGCTTTAATAATTGATTACTAATACTTTAAATCCTAAATATTAACTACCAATTACTCAATTTTCAGTTATCACTTAACAATACAACGGAAACTACAGAGAGCGAAAGCGAAGATTCCGACTGTGATGAGATGACGAAAACGAAGATGTCGAATTTAACCCAGCGAGAGAAATTTGGATCGCACGGTTTCTTGTTCGAATTCTTAATGGTAGTTTGTTTCATTGTCATTATTATTTTATTGTTTGTTAACATTGTAATCAACTGCTTTTGATTCAATACCTGTAAAGGATGGCTAATTTATTTCTTCAAACTTGAAGCTTCAAGTACACCGAGGACATTTCGAAGCATCCTAATTTCTACGTACTCCCTGTGCGCTGGAGGAAAAAGATTACAACCCACATCCAAATATGCCTACTGAGTCAGTCTGATACTATTGAGTGTAGTTTTTCAGAATATGTCTAAATGCATTAAAAGCTTTACACAGTTTTAAAATTCTACACTCTATAGG